>BMAO01022388.1:0-171108 GCA_019973975.1 Trichonephila clavata | reverse complement strand
GCAACTGACGTATTCCGACTGTATCACCATCGCATAGCGTAAAATCCTTCAGAAATAACTTCTTTTACTTAACAATTTATTCAAATTTCATTGAGATTGGCTTATTTTGAGGTGGGTTATCGTTGTTTTTCTGACTTTTTCTTTATTTTTGATAATCAGTGTAAATGATTAATTCATTTTGAAAAGGCTACATTTTCAAAAGTATTACGCGTACACACCTAACCTTGTACAGAGTCCAAAACTTAAAAAAAAATTCAAAAATGCTAAATACTATTTCTTTGCATTTTAATTGAAAAATTTTCTATCTTTAGGAGCATTTTATAAAATACTTATTCAAAGGGTAACTTTAATATCTTAACTATCAAAATACTCTAAATATTTAGCAAAAAATTACGACGTGAGGAATTTAAATAAATGTCAAGTTCATTAAAAAAAGTTCTTTCAAAACTTAGGCAATTGAGAAAATTTTCAAGAAGTTTTAGAAGTTAGAACCATCATTTAAAACAGTTTGGAATAATTCCCTTTTAAAATCTTAGGGAAATCAAATTGTAGAAAACAAACTCGTCTTGACAAATGATTGTTTAATTTCGTCTCGAATAATGAATGAAGTCTTATCAATCGATTTGTATTCTCTCATTTATTTGCGAAGCCTTGCCTCACATTCATTTGGAATTCAATTAATGAAAATTCTATCTTGGCGCTTTGCATTTGTGAATGGTATTTAAATTAATCATTACTTTACTATTTATTATTTATTTAATTTTTATACGCAAGCCAAAGAATTTGTATAAACATAAGTTTATATCTTATCTATTGAAAGATTTTTATATTGTATGTTGTTTTTTCTAATGGGGCTGCGTTTGGAATTTTTTTTACCTTTGCAGACTTAGTTTATTCTCCAGGAGCTGGTACCACTTTTTAGTGCGGCTCCGCATAGGCGACACCGATTGCAGCAAGTAATTTTGACGCTCAGTTTCCTCCTTAGATGGGGGCACCTGAGCTCTGACGGTGCGAAATTGAACTTAGGAATTTAATTTTGCCGAGAGCACCCAAGTAAAACGGGATCTTCAAGGGATTTTTAACATGCCGCATAATCATACGACATGACCGCTGTCGATTTTCTGCATTATGAAAATCGATCAACTTGGGCCGGAGTCGAACCCGCAACCTTGGGTGTAGAAGGCCAGCGACAAACCAACTGCGCCACCCAGTAGGCTGTATCTATGAATGAAATATCTTTAATGAAAACATTAGACGAGACAAATTATATTCAGATTTATTTTTTGTGGTCATGATAGACTAGTAGTCAAGGAAACGGATTTGTGGCTGTCATTTCATGAGTTCGAGCCTAGTGCCGCTGAAGACCCACCGTGTAGAGGGTCCGATGCAAGTTAAATATGTTAAGGCTCAAGCATTTTCCATTGGTATGGTCTGCAGAACTATAATGGCAACTGAGGTGTCATCCTCATAACTTGACCATGGTTCAAAATTACGAAGTCCGTCACCAATGATCCTCGTGCAGTTTTATAGAGTAACACTAATATAACTCTCACTCAGATTATTCCCCCCCCCATTTTTAGATTCATATATATATATATATATATATATTTGTTGTTAAAATTATATTCGAATCATTAAGATATTATATACCATTGAATTCATACACGTGTAGGCGCAAAGCAGCCCAACACATGAATGAAGAATATTTAAATATATTTAAAATACCTCACACAAATACAATCAAGCAAATATTCGAAATCATATTAAACCTAGACTATGACATCACATTTCAAAATTTCAATGGCGAATAAAAATAATGAATTTTAAATTTTTAAATTTCAAATTTTTGAGAATTTGGATATTTCCAGATTAGTTTACCAAGTTGCAATAGGGGGAAAGTTGGCGCCATCAAACTAGTTTAACCCCACTTATCGGTCTAAGTCCGAGGTTGCACTTGGATATTTTATAATTTTTATCTTATACAATTTTAATTTCGCTTGAAAATGTTGATCTTCATTATTTTTATTCGCCATTGAAATTTTGAAATGTGATGTCGTAGTCTAGGTTTAATATGATTTCGAATATTTGCTTGATTGTATTTGTGTGAGGTATTTTAAATATATTAAATATATATATATATATATATATATATATGTGTGTGTGTGTGTGTGTGGGAATCTAACCAAAATCTCCCAAAAAAGTTAAACTCTTCAAATAGCGGGATTTTTTTTAATGGAGAGGTGTCTAGGTTTTTTTTAGAATTTTCGAGTTAAGTTTGAATAAATCAGACACAATAATTAAAACAAAGAGACTTCTTGAAAATGAAAGAATTTATTACAAATTTAAGGAAGAGTTTACAGGGAGGGATATTTACAGGGTAATAGAAATTAAAACATGCAGATATTAAAGAAATAGAAAGTTAGATGATACTCTCTGGAAGTTAGAAATCTAAAAAGAACTCATCACGTGATGTGACTGAAATTTACTGCCTGGTTATGAGCGAACGCAGATGTGCGAAAACGCTACCTCGTCGTTACGTGGTTAGTGTGTGTGTGGACCGCTTATATTACATATATATTCTTACATATATTTTCCCATTTCCACAAGAGTTTTAAATTACGTAGAAAATTTATGCTTATCCAAATATAATTTAGATCGAAAATAATAATTAAAAAACAATAGGAAATTGTTTTTGTTTCGATTTCGTATTTAACTGAAATGCTGGCGTGTTAACATAGTGAGCAAGGTCACATTCTCGTGGCTGGCATGCCATGAGTTCGATCCCTAGTGCCACTGAGGACCCGCCGTGTAGATGAGCTGATGTACGTTAAATATTTCTAGGCTGAAAATCCCGATGATGGCGGAATCTGGAAGTTCGTAGAATAGGGGGCCAGTTTAGGTTGAGCCTTCGCCACTTGACGACGATTCAAAATTTCCAGATCCGTCACCAATAGCCTTCGTGTTTCTTTGTGTGGCCGTGGTAGCCAAGCGGTCAAGGTATCGGATCAAGGCTAGCGTGTCGTGAGTTCGAGCCCAGTAACACTGAAGACCCGCCTTGTAGGGAAGCGATGCACATTAAATCTGTCGAGAGCTCAAACGTCTTCCCGTTGGTGTGGTGGGGTAGTTAGGAGAGTAGTGGTGCCAGCTCAGGTGTTGTCAGCGTCACTTGACCATGGTTCAAAATTACGCGGTCCGTCGCCAAAAGCCCTCGTGTATTGTGTAGCTGAACAGTGTGACGCTAATATTCACTCACTCACTCAATTATTCGTGTTTCTTTGTAACTTGTAATTAATAAATAATCATTTAGTTACGAAAACGATTTTTCCAAATCCTAAAACCAGAATTTTCATTACGATTTGTCTTAAATTCTTAATCAAATACGTTTTAATATAATAACAAAAAAAGGCGAATGTATAAAAAAAAGAGTTATTTCTCGTCACTATCCAAATAAATATCTACAGGTAACACAATTTTTTCTTTACTCTTTTTATATTTAGCTTTTCTGAACCATTTTTCTTATCCAAACAAAAAATATAGTTCACTGTTTCATGACTGCCTTATGGCGGTCTCTCGAGAGGGGAGATAAAAAAAGATATTGCACCTTTAAATCATTATCATCACCAGGACGATTATAGATCATTGCTTTGTTGGGTGAAAATTATTGCACTGCTAAGAAAGAATCAATTCATTTGCTAGCATTGCTTGTTTATTATATTAATAAAAAATAGACATTTTAGAGTCTTTAGTTCTATTCAGTGCTTTTCACACATGTACTTAAATTCCAATTATCTGACTTCATTTTTATTCACATTTCTTCTTCTTTTATTGAACGAATGAGAGAATGAATGCTAAATAACGTCGCACTATTAAACAACACGAGGGTTATTGGCGACAAACCTGACAATTTTAGCCATAGTTAAGTGACCTGAACCGGAACCTCCCTTAAACTTCCACACCAAGCCAACAAAAGGATTTTAAGTTCCGATAGATTTAATGTACATCCCTCTATCTACACAGCGGGTCTTAAATGGCAACATGCTCGAACTTATGACACACGAATCCGTGGCCATGAACTATAGGGTTCCGCTGCCACTTTAATGAACTAGATGATTCTCGGTTAAAACCTTTTAAAAGATAAAAAAAAATAGAACTACTTTTATTAAAGATTTATTTTATATATAATCAAAATTTATCTACAAGAGAGAGATGAATTAACATGATTAAAATTGAAATGAATTGTAATTGCAAGATAACCAGACAACAGGATTTAAAAGGAGATATGAAAAATTAAAATAACAGATTTAAATATAAAAACATAAAAGAATGGATGCTACAGTATTATCAACATTGCTGACTAGGACAGCTTTATACAAAAAAATTTCTCTATATAAAAGTGGGGTTAAACATGTTTATATATATATATATATATATATATATATTATATATATATCTGTATATATATAAAGGAGAAAAGCGACTCACTCACTGCCTGACTGACTAATCACGATATCTGCGAAATTTTTCAACCTACAGACTTGAAATTTGGTAGACATGTTCCTTTTATGGAGTAGAGAGCAGCTAAGAACGGATTTTGCGAAATTCGAACCGTTAAGGGGTGTTATAAATAATTGTTTCTATTTTTACACTACTCAGTGTACAATCTTGAAATTGGGGGTAAGCAGATTTCTTTTATATAGTAGAGATCCGCTACAAAATGGGTTTTGGGAAAATAGCCCCCTCCCGAAGGGGTGTTGAGGGGGAATAAGGGGCGTAAAAGATAAATATTTTCGTTTTTAAAGTACTTGGCCTACTGGTTTGAAAATTGACACGCATAATTCTTTCATGGAGTTAATATCCGCTACAGAATGGGTTTTGGGAAAATTGACCCCCAAAGGGTGTTGAGGGGTGATAAGGGGATATATATATAAATAATTATTCCAATTTTTAAACTATTAGACGCACAGTCTTGAAATTTGGTAAGTAGGTTCCTCTGATGGTGTAGAGATACGCCACAAAATGGGTTTCTTGAAAATAGACCCCCAAGTGGCGTTAAGGAGCTTAAGGGGCGCTATAGATAATTACTTTTCCATTTTTAAACTCCTGGAAGCACAGTGTTTAAAAATGATAAACAGAATCCTTTTATGGAATAAAGATACAATATATAATGTGTTTTGGGAAAATCAACCCCCCAGGTGGCGTTGCGGGGTCTCTAGTGGCGTTAGACTCGCAGTCTTCAAATTTGGTAAGCATATTCTTTTCATAAAGTAGAGATCCGCTACAAAATGGGTTTTGTGAAAACAGACCCCAAGTGGTGTTGCGGGGTTCAAGGGGGGTTAAAAATAATTATTCCCATTTAAAAACTATTAGACGTACAGTCTTGAAATTTAGTAAGCATATTCCTTTCGTTGAGTGCAGATCCGCAATAAAATGGGTCTCGTGAAAATTAACCCACAAGTTTCATTTCGGGGGATTAAGGGGCGTAATAGATAAATATTTCCGTTTTTAAAACTATTTGATCTACCTGCTTGGAAATTGGTAGGCATGTTCCTTTCATGGAATAGAGTTCCTCAAACAAAGAGTAAATCAAAAATCGACACCTAAGGAGTGTTGCAAGGGGTGAAGGGGAGTTATAGAAAAAAATCTTGTTTTAAAATTGTTAGACCTGTGTACTTAAAATTTGTTAAGCATGTTCCTTTTATTGAATAGGGATCCACTAAGAATGCATTTGACGGGAATCAACTCCTGGGGGAGCATGGGGTTACTGGATGGTGTTGACAAAAAATTTCTTTTTTCGAACTACAAGAACTATAATAATGGTTTACATTTTTCTTTTGTTGAATTTAAATCCGCTAAGAACGATTTTTGGGAGAACGACTCTCAACGGAATTACGAGGGGGGGGGCGGGTATTGATAGTAAAAATTTTGTTTTTACCCTATTAGATTTAAATTTGAAATTCGGCTTCCATGTTTATTTTATGGAGTAGAGATCCACCTAAAATTGGTTTTGCGGAAATCCACTTTGTTATAGGGTTACGAAAGTGTAAACATCATTCTATACTCAATTTTAGAGAATATTAGATAATACAAATTAGTAGTTCGGTCCTTTTTTTTTAATCAAGAGGGGAGAGTTACAGGTATAAGTAATGTTTTTCAATACAATAGGCTAGGACATAGATTTCTAATGCTAGGATATATATATCAATATTTTATATATATAAACAGATATATTTATAAAACATCATGAAATACCCAGAGAAGCGGTAGGGTAACGGCTAGTATATATATATATATATATATATATATAGAGAGAGAGAGAGAATATTTTTATTCAATATCCTGGGGGTCAGCAATCTATTCCACGCATTCCACATGTGGCACGTGGTACGATTCTCATTGGCACTTTGCACTACTCTACAAATTTGTCAACTTTTGAGGGGATAAATGTTGATAAATTTGTAATTTACCTCAAAAATCTTCAGAATTATGGATATTTAAAGGGTAATATTAAAAATCTAAATCATAACTCTAAAGATAAAATTACAGCTATTTTGTAAATTATTGAATGTCATTGCTGAAGAGATGTAATTGTTTGGAGAGAGAAATCGGGGGGCCTCTTTTGGTTCTACATATCTAAGTAAAAAATCTTTCCTCATATGAAAAATATTTCGAGTCTGTAAAGAAATTGTTTGAAAATTGAATTCTCGAAATCATATCAAATTGAAATTCAAAAATTATACCCCTGATTCTGTGATATGAAAGTAAAGCGATGCCATCACTAGGTTCGCATTAAAAATTTTATTTATCCTTTTATTTAACTATATTGAAGGGAAATATTCATATCAACATATTTATAAAAAAGCTCAAAACATGTACAATTTAAATTTTAAATTTTTTTGTCTAAGTAGTAGTTTTATATGAAACTACTATTTCAACAAAAAACACAACATAAAAATATATATATGCTATGCTTCTTAACATAAAATATATATATGCTATACATTTTTATGTTAAGACATGTCTTTAAATGATGCAAAATTATTATATAATAAAACAGCTAAATGTATCTATATTATTGACCTCTATTCTTTAACTCTGTATGCATTATTGTCGTAATCGAATGGTTTCATAAATGTCCCCGTGTGTGGCACGCTGAATCATATTGGTAGATTGGCTTGGCACGCCACAGCTATAAAGTAGCCGAGACCTGGTGTAGAGAGTCTGATGCACGTTAAATCTGTTGAGGCACATAGTCCTTCCGTTGCTTTGGTGTGCATATTCGGACTGAGAAGTGCCAGCTTACAGGTGTCGTCCTCCCCATTTGGCCATGGTAAGAAGTTACGAAGTCTGCTGCCATTAGCAATCGTGTGTCTTACAATGCAACGTTAACAAAGACTCACTCACTCATAATATTGTTTACTTTTGTATTAATATTCAAATAAAAGAATAGATAAATTATAGTTTAAAAAACTTAAAAACACCCTTTTATAGTTAATCGAACTAAGTTGTAACTTAATCTTTTAGTCGCTAAATCTGGAATTAGTCACCAAATCTTGAAATGAGATCTGAAATTAGTCGCCAGGTGCGGGATGAAATTTGAAAAGGCGAAATCATTAATCCTGATCAGATCAATGGAAAAAATTATTGAATTACTATATTGTGTCCTGGACAAGTGAACGAAATTTCAAATTAATCTGACCTTTTAAAGTTTGTAAAAATTGAGTTCAAAGATTCCGTTACATACAAGTGGATCTTTTAAAAGGGTGTTAAAAGTGGATGTTGTGGCAGTATTAAAATAAACATTGATAGTATGAGACAAGGAATTAGGAGAGAGCGTAGATAATAGTCTATATATTTTATGCATGATGGTGATTTTTTCATTTGAAATATGTTACTGCGTACAACATTTTAATATTGTGAATTGCATCGATGTGTGTTTTATCAAAAATATTTCATTTTTGCCACTGAACATTTTTTTGTTTCAACAAATAACTGATAGAAAACATCAATGCAAACCTCACTTATTATCTTACCAAATTTAACCATATTCGGAATTCCTTAATACATCAAAATATTTATTGTCTCAAAATTAATACATACTATTCTGTCATTTTTCTTTATAAAAAAAACCCTTTTAAATATATATAGAGAGTATTCAGTAAGCAATGCAGTTTATTACCTTTAAATTTTAAACTACATTGTTCACTGAATGAAAAAAAAAATCCTAAGATATCTATTCTTATTACACGGCTGACAATCGAGTCTTTCCTTTTATATTAAATTTTCCCATTTCAAGTTAGCAGAACACAGAGATAAAGATACGTTCTAGTGTGTCATTAATCAAACAGAATGGAATAGAAACAAGTTCTTAGCGCAATATCACAAGAACTAAGAGCAGTCATACAATAATAAGATATAATAAGAATGTTGACAAATAAAGAAGTCATAGGTAATAAAACAAAGTGTTGTAACCGTTTATTTATTTAGGTGATGCATTGCTGTAATGGATATCTAATATGTAGAAAAATAACGTACTGTGGTGGTTCTTTTTAAAAAAGAAATAGATTCTGGCATACAATTATTGATTGATTTTATTAGTTTTGTTTTTGAAAAACGACCTGTGTACTTTTCCATGCCATACTTCGGATAAATTTATTACAAACGTTCCTGAAATATTGTAATACATTATCGAATGAATAAATGCATTTCATGTAAATTGCACACGTTTGGGAGATATGTATTAAATTAAATAAGACAAAAAAGGAAGTTATAAAATTTATATTTTTAAGACTACACAGTACCCTACAAATTTAAAAAATGCTGATATTTGTTTTTGCATTTTTTGTGATCCATATCATTTGTGACACATCTTTACGTGACCTTTACACTAATCTTCTTAGGGGAATCTTTGGGCTAGTAGTCGTGTTAATTCACAGCCATCACTCTCAAGAAGAAACTGATATGGAGATTAGTTTGTCTATATAGAGTTGGCGTTTTGTAATTGTAAGATAGAAGGAGGGAGAAACTGTTCTGGCTTTACGAAGGTGAGCTTTAATTGATATTCAGAACTTGAGTTAAGAACGGAGTTTGCCACTATACTAAATTAGTGGATTGGGAATCTAAGTCTAAGATAGATTAGGTTAAATTAAACTGATTACTTGCGTTTGTTCACTTAGGGTTTATTGCTTTCTTTGTATCACTCATAGGGCATCCTCTTGTGTTTTAACTTGTGATTGATTAGTGTGCTTGAATAATAATAAAATAATTATTATTATGGAAGTTTCTGGTCATACTTTGTTTCCCCCTACACCCTTAGTTAGGCAGGACGGTGAGAGAGAGAGCACACATTAGGCAGCTTACCACGAAATTTCAGATCTTCCAAAAAGTTAGTTTTTATGGTATTCAGTTTTCAGAATTTAGATTTTGGTTTCGGTTTCATTTTAAAACATTTTTCACTCTTAAATTGAAATAATTAAAAATATTTTTGGGCATATTTTTAAACTCTTTCAGTGTGAAACAGTTATTAATTTCAGTTTTCATTACTAAAATTATTTGTGCTTGATTACATTTTGAGTTATTTTTAGTTCTCATAGTTATTAAATTAAGATTGATTTCAAGGCCAATTTTTGTTTTAAAAAATAGTTTTGATATTTTAGAAGCTTTAAAATATTTTCTTCTTGTTGAGAAAGTGCCCTGGTCAAAACTTTCTTTGGTTGCTGAGAGAAACAATATTTGGAAGAGATGGCATACTACTAAAAATAATATATCTAAAAACCAGCTCTTCACTGATACTGCAATAAGAGTACTGAATATAAGTATTCTGACTACAAGTATTGCAGATAAAACTGAATATATTTCCATGATGTGCCAAACTACTTATATTAAACATATAGTTGTGCTATATAATTGCATTTAAGTTCGTTTGGGACAACTTTAAAACATGCTAAGCTATTCCAGTTTAAAAGTAATATATATGTGTGTAATAATCGTGGCCGTTGAAATAAATTTCTTAATAATATGATCACTATTGTTGATGGTTTAAGGTGGTTGGTTTGTTAAAAGTTGGTATGGGTTAAATCTGAGATCTCTAGTTATTTTTTAAAAAGATTCTTAAGGTAATTCTTAAGGTTAAAAACTTTAGTTAGAGAAAATAATTATCATAAATAAACAAGAGAACATATTTTTAAAATCATTCTAATTTTTATTTTTAATATTCATAAAAGCTTAAATCACTTAAAATGAATAAAAATCTTTAAATCGAACATTTTGTAAAAGTTTGAAAAAACTTCTAAAAATCTTAATTTCTTAAAATTGTAAAATAATGGCTGGTCAAACTGATTTTTTACTTTCAGAACTAACTTCATAACATAATCTGAATGTAAAACATAAATTATTTTTACTGTTACTGTATCCCATTTTTTTTTTAAAAAAAAGGTGCCTTGTAGCCTTGAAGTGAAATAAGTAACCACTTAAAAGTATTTAGAACATATTCTTTGAAATATTGAATCTCTTTAATATTTCCTCACAAAAAAGACGTGGCTAAACGCCTAATATTTAATGAAATGAAGTTCATAAGCTCTTTAAAAAATATTTTCAATATAATATCATTACCAAACACAGTTTTCAGTGCTAAAAATTTCTACAATTTCAGTAAGTTTAATGCTTATCTAAGCGTTCTTATGTAAGCGTTATTCAAGCGTTGAAACAGGTATTCCTCCAAAAAAGCTCTAATTGAGGAACAATACAGTGATTATATGTACAGAATACTATGCATTATAGATATAAAAATACTGTGTTCAGGGTTGATTTACAATGAATTTATTTTTTAACTGAGTAACAAAAAATAACTTTCGAAGTGTTTATTAAAGCAAGAAGTTTTGTACTTATATTTATCACAGCGATAAAAATATAAAAACAACTTTAAAAGTACTTTATTATATTTCGAAATTGTGAAAAGATAAAACTTTACTGGATGTACTTCAATTTAGGCATACAATTAGCATTTGAAAAAATGAGACAAGAAGAATTGATCGTAATGAAGAAAAATAACTTCGAAACAATAACTAATGGATTCGAAAATTTCTGTTAATGGTTAAAAGGGCTTAACATAGGTTATAGTTGTATGTTGTGTAGAACAAAGTTCAGATAATAAGACTAATAATAGAAGACAGACGTGAAGTAGTAATAATGAAGAATAATGTGACAGTTGAAACTATTTCGTAATGTATTAACCTTTAGAGAAGATGAGTGAACTAAGTTAAGCTTATTTTAGCAAGACTTAATGCTGAACAATGAACAGAAAATAGTGTAGAAGTGATTAACTCAAAATCTGTTTTTCGCGCCTCGAATTTCTTTAGTGGATGCTCTCTTTACTGACATAATTTTCTCTCAGATTTTATTTCTTGTATCATTTTTAATTAAAAAAATTAATGTAGATACCGTTTTAAAATTCGCAATGAGTCGCAAAAGTCTTGGCATTCAGTGGCCATTCTTTATCCACGGTATCCAATGGTTGATGTTTGGAATTTGGCAACTGTTGATATTCAAGTCGAAGTGTTAAGTCCGTGCACGCGTATCAACTGGATGCACACGCAGTGCTGATGGAACTGATAGTTGATATGAACTGCGCGCGCTGCTAGTTTACCCGCGGTTCGTGTAACCGATAATGTGGAATCATATCACTTACGGTTTGCTAAACGCGTCGGAGTGTTAATGTCTTTACTTGGTGTAGTACAGAAATGGGCAGACTTTTACAATACTCGGTCAACTTATAATTTGTTCAAGGTGTTGCGGTTCACTCTGTGGCGAAGGTGTGATAAAAAAAGATCAACAATATTTATATTATAACAATAATAAATACAGAGTATGCATTTACCTACATATCTACAGTAAAAAAAACCTACACTCTTAAAACGCAAAATACAAACATATTAATTATACCCACAAATTTAAGATCAAATGATGCATTTATTATTAAAGAATTCAAAAATATATACATAAAAAGAATCATTTTCATTTAAAGTTAGTTCTCGTAGTTAAAATCTCAGCAGAAGTCTAAGTCTTCATACAATCCGTACCAATATCCTTAAATATCTCGGTGTATAATTACTAACTGTTAATCTTGCAATGGATTCTATGTGGTCGTCAATGAAACGGGAATGATACGTTGATTTAATTATACCCATCGTTGAAAATGTAGATTCACTCAGGTACGTAGAGCGCAAGAACAATGTTGATTGAATTGCAGCTTTTTTAAATTTGGATACTTTACTGCGTCCATTGGATTCCAAAAGTTATTCTTTTAAAATTGCGTCCTTTTGAAGGAAAAAAATTGTGTTTCAAGAGAGATAAAGATAATACTTAACATATTTCTCTTCCCACTATTTTGCTTTGCCGAGCTTGTCTTGCGGTGTGTAAACAGTCATAACTTTAGACACCGTACCTCTAGAAACCTCTAAAAACTTGGATGTTTCGGTCACACTTGATTCAGCTAAACGGGCTCTCACAATTTGACCTCTTTGAAAATCTGAGCGATCCAACATTTTATAATTTTGCAAAAAATCCGTCTTGCAGAACTCCAATAAATCTAACGAATACTACCAGAATATATACATTTCCATTTCTGAAATAAATCTGGTAGTTATTATTATTCTTTAATGCTGACGACGTGCATTCAGATATATCACTTTTATTCACGGGTGTTTCCAGTATTTTGATAACTAAGATC
The DNA here is from genome assembly GCA_019973975.1 of Trichonephila clavata. Taxonomy (NCBI): domain Eukaryota; kingdom Metazoa; phylum Arthropoda; class Arachnida; order Araneae; family Nephilidae; genus Trichonephila; species Trichonephila clavata. The sequence goes on along the minus strand of BMAO01022388.1, from coordinate 158,384 downwards.
TTATTTGAAGGTGCGCTCACCCCAAAATGTCTTGGCGGTCCACCGATCGATCGCGATCGACTTAAAGCCCAGGTAGTACCTCTTAATGTAGCAGATAGTTATGATTTTTTATAGAGTATACGTAGTATCACGTAACGTTAAAATTTTTTTATCGCTACTCAAAACCATGGGATAATTTGCGTTCAGTCTTCGGGTAGTTCAAGAGTAACAATAATTTAAACCAATACTTTCTTTAGCATTTATTGCCACAATTTGATTCATTACTGTGCATAAAGAGGGTTAGAAGATTTGATCTTTTTTAATAAATGCCACAGTTAAATATTTTGTCTTATTGAAATCAGATAACGATCAAGGTATTTCGTTAAAATCATTAAACAGTTATCTAATATGCAACGCTAAGACATAATTCCCAATATTTTGATGTGTTGCATTGCCAATAATGTACTGCAAGGGATACGATGCATTCACACATTAATAATTAACGTGCTCCATCTCCAATATTCGAAAGGTATTGTATTCCATAGCAAATAGTCTGTCATGATAAAAATCACCGATATTTTTAAACTATATTAGAACGATATCACTAATTGACAGTAAGTCGATTAAATATATTCCATCGTCAGTACTCCCAATTAACTCCCTGCACTACTATCTAGTGTGATGCCTTATACTATCCATATTATAAGACAATGTTTTATTCTAACACCCACATTTAGATACATTGTGAATCGCTTGATAAAAGATATTTTGGTGCCAAAATGTTTTAATGTAACCAATATTTTTTGCCAACGCGCCAATACACCTTCAGCTCGCGCGCTGATATTCTAATATGATAATGCCCATAGCTAATATTCAAATGGAATGTCTTATATCGTTTTGTATTCTAATGAATTCCAGCACCTACGGTCAGATATCATGTCTTCCATCGCCACTAGTTTGGTATAATATTGTCCATCGTCAATAGTTCAAAACAATGCATTCTGACGTTATTATTATAATTTAAAATATTTGCTCGCGAACAATGCATTATTTCTCAGTCATAGTAGATTGGTAGTACCTTGATCAAATGATAGTAATGAGGTTGACTCACTCCAGTGGGGGCTGTGGTCGTTTAGCGATTGCGCCGTGGTTATCAAATAAACAATAACAGCTAATCGTATTACATTTATGGTTGTGGGCTAACAGTCGATTTTGCTTACATTCAAGTTTTATATTCTTTAAATGGTTTTAGTTCTCTAAATATTTTTAATATATTTTCTAGTCTTTTGCTTCTAGTATAGTTATTAAATATATACATAGTTTTAGATTTAAGCTTAGTTTGTACTTCTGTTCTTTGACCTCGTCTCTTGTGTTTTTATATACTCTTAAGTTTAGTAATAAGTTTGCCATCTGCATTGTGTTTCAAAAAAAATATTGATCTTTCAATTGAACATAATCATTTATACTTAAAAATTAAGCGTTAAATTGTAGAACGGAGGGGGGGGGGAGATTTGATGATTTAATTTTTTGGTGACCAGAATCGACATCCGAACAACTTAATTTAGCGATAGGTGTTTCTGCCGACAGGAATCGACAGCTAAGTGACATAATTTAACGATAGGTGTTCCGAGAATTTACAAATTGTAATTTTGCAATAAAAATAAAGAAATATTAGTGTAAAATAAAAATATATATATATATAGCTATCAGTAAATGCATAGAAATAAAAATTGTATTACTTTTTAAGTCCAATGAAAGAAAGGATTTCATTTTGTTATGAGATAGAATATCCGAAAATGCTGCCAAATACTCAAATTAAACACGAATAAAACACGTGGTTATTATTTTTTTAGCCTTCTGTCATGTGATTAAGACATCAGATGAATCTACTCCATTAAAGTTGAAAGCAGCTAAATAATATGGATAGAATTTTTATTGTTTTGTTTCACATGAATTTATGAACTGATTGGCTGGAAACACGTGAATGTAGCTATCACGTGATCATGACATCAACTGAGTTTATTTTATTGCGATTTTAATCCATGACTAATCAACTTCACATAATGAAAAGCATGAATATACTTTAATTTACAAGTTATTACATGTGGTTAAAATACTTTTTCCCACATAAAACATTTTGTTAATCTTCTGCATCGTACATTATTAAGGAAAATAGCAATTGAAGTTCTGAAAAATTATACGATACATACCTAGATTTAGTTTTGCAGGTTTTACATTAATTCTGAACTGTTCCACTGAAACTAGATTTCAGGGAAATATAAATAAAAAAATCATTCAAATATTTTAGATATATCGAGAATAATATTTTGATACTCAAATCTACGATGTTTAGAATCAAAATAGGGTCAGCGTTACATATCAATTGAAGTGAAAAAAGAACGTAGGATCAATACACAGGGAAGAAATATTTTTCTTCAATATAATCTTTTCAAACAAGAAACCAAGGATTTTAGCAGCAGGAAAATGATCCAAAATATAAAAATATTTCTTAACATATATAAATATATTATTGTGAAACATTACGATATTCAACATATAGAGATTTTCAATGTAAAAAAAAAGTCAAGAGAACTTTTATGGAGGAGTCTATAGTTAGGTACCAATGTTAACTTAGATAGTATTACCAAGGAAAAAGAAACTTAACTTAAATTCAAAATTGTCTATAAATCATTGAAACATCCAAATAGAGAGAGAAAGAGAGAGAGAGAGAATTTCTATTCTTGGCCAACCAACATTTCTTCGCATTCAGTCTCCTTACACTCTTTCATTCAGACTCAAAAATCCAAATTTGGAGACTAAAAGAAACGAAACTGTTTCACCTTAAGAGAATCCATTCGCACTCTCCAGGCCTGTTTTAAAGATTGCAAACAACCCACGTGTTTGAGCCCGCTCTATTTAATAGGTTCCTCGCATAAGCCTTCCTCATTTTAACCTGCGCCCCATCCGCCCAAATCCCCAATTCTGTCAGTTTGCTTGACAAAAGCCCCGGCACCAGAAATACCCTTTAACACCGACGAAAAGCAACTTAATCCGATTACGAAACACGTCAGGGGTAAAATATCCAAAAAAGACTACACACACACATGCACATACACACTGTATGGTTAAAGAGAGAGAGAGAGAAAAAGAGAAAAAGAGAATTTTACCCTTCACATAAGCATCCATGATTTTACCATCCCGAATTTCAACTGAATCACTTTACACTAAGCCCACTTCATGTATTATGCAATGGGAGGACCAACGGGTTTGGCTTCTGCGAGAGAAAGAGACAGAAAAAAGGAATAATAATAAAATAAAGAAGTAAGAGATGAAAAAAAGGTGAATGAAAATAAATAAAGAAAGAAAAAGGTTCCAAAATACATCGAGAAAGAACTATAACATGGTGAGCCAGTGAAGCCCTTTTTTTTCTTTTTGAAGAAAGCATTTCTAATGGGAAAATTCTATTTGGACTTCTTCTCCATCTTAAACTTACTGAAGACTGAAAGGCTTTTTCGTATTTCTCTGTAACCCTTCGTGAAGAATGGCTGCCCCATCGCCTCTTAGGGTCGAGGCAATGGTTGGAGTGGAATTTTGAGTGAGGATGTCTTCAGACTATTGGATTGGTGTGAAGACGTGGCCTAATTGGTGAGAGGGACCACTCTCTATTGAATAATGGTCTCAGCATAAACGCAATGTTTTCCATCCTGCCTTACCTTTTACCTGGGCCCTCTTAGTGTTTTGTTTACGAAGCAGAATATTCAAGGCACGAGGGAATGAATCAATATGGTCAAAAATAGTTTGAAAGGTTTTTGCATTATGCATTTTATAGAATATTCTCTTTCCTCTCTCTCTTGATCGGAAAAAAGGGAATGTTTCAAAAGGAAAGCGAAACTTTTGGAATTTTAAAAAGGGTCAAAGCTAAAGGAAGGGAATCTGATGATTTTTAAGTAAACTCCAAATTTACAGGAGAAATCTTAATTTTTTAAAACCAACTTATGACTGAATCACAAAAATATAATGATAATAAACTAAATTTAACTTACCATGAATCATGAGTATACATTACGAAGTTTTGCCCTTCATATCAGAAGATAATTTGACCTATGAAATGATTTCTATGTATTTTTAAGGTTATTGAACTACTTTCTTAACGGTGATTTCGCAAAAGCCTATAAATGAATACCTTTCTTATATTTAGTGTCATTTGAATAACAATATACATTTAAAAGGGCCCTCTAATACAGTGCTTCTCAAAATTTCAATACTCGCGACCCAATATTCCATTATAATTTTCTTTACACCCCATCATACAATAACAATATATTAAATTCAATAATATTAAACTTTGACGCAAAAAATACGACACGACTTTAGTCTGTTAAGTATCACGGGCGTATATAAACGTCTCGCTGAGGCAAAGCGTTAATTTCCCCGGATGTATATATACGTCTTTCCGAAGTACGAATTTTTGTGTGCACTGCAATCCATAAACTTATTTCGAAGGCTTTGGAATGTAATAAAAGGACCTTGACAATGTTTGTGAAGGATTTACTCAGATTATTTGCTTCTATATTCCTCCCCCTACCCCCTCAAGATATCACATACATGCGCATACGAGGAAAACGGTTGATATTGGAAAGCGAATTGCGTAACTTTTAATCGGTAGTTAAGGAACTATATATAAACCGTACAAATTAAGAAGATAAGAGTTAATTTCTGTATATAATTTTATATATGAGGGGCACTGGTAACTATTAAACTTGTTCTTAACACTTGGTATTGCTAATTTAAGTATAAGATACGTCATATAGCACTGATGCATTTATAAGTGTAGTATATCAGTTTAAATGTGTATTATATTTTTTATTATGTCCGAATGTATTTTATTTGTTTACTTTCAGTAAATTAATGCTTTTCAAATAATGATTTGTTTTATACTTTTTAATATGCTCGCGCCCCCCTCAAAGAGTTGCCACGCCCCCCAAGGGGGACGCGCCCCACAGTTTGAGAAACGCTGCTCTAGTACAGCAACAACAACAAAATATTTAATTGCAATTTTAAAAACACATATACAATTTAAATAATAATTTAATATTAATAATAATTAAAAAACATATTTTCAAAACATTATCCTTGTTTGAAAATTGCTTCCATAATAATAATATTTTATCAATATATAACCTGAAGTCCAGTGGCTGAGTGGTAGTGCATCGCGGGCCCTGGGCTCAAATTCCAAGATAGGGAAGGTCGCTTTAGCATTTCGTCCCTTGATCGACAAATGAGTACGATGCTTGCTTGGGAACTAGACACTGGGGGATTCGTATCAAACTGGTATCTGACTGGAATATCTGCTCATTCACCTCACTGCCCACGATCATGAAAACTGAAACGGGCTCAGTAGGCCATAGCCCTCATGGGTTGTTGCGCCACTGTAGAAAGCTTGAACTGAGAATTTTAAAATGCATATTTCCGAAGTGGATTTATTCATATTTTAATTTGTCAAAGTAAAGAAATTTTAGTACATAACAATGGTTATTTTTTTAATTCTTACTATTAACTCACTCTTCTATACAGTTATGTATTTATCTTGTGCAAATTTCTAATTGTTAATGAAATACTTGCTATTCATCTGATCAAGTTCAAATAAATTTTTTTAAACTTGTTGTGGATGACACATGTTGCTAATACAGTTTTTTTCAAATGTTAATTAAATTAAATTAATTACCGTTTTTCAACGCACACTTAAACTTATATCCTTTGTTGTAACAATGTAACTGATAAAACAATGACAGACGTTGACGTCGAAAACTGGTTTTTCAACCAAACTAGCTAATCCAGGTGTGCATTGTTACAATAAGAGGTAGACACACACCAAAACATGCTCTTTTTTCAATTCCAACTATGTTTTATTTCTCTCTCTCTTCCTATATATATATATATATATATATATATATATATATATATAATCTTATTCAAATTTCCAATCGTTAATAAAATACTTTCTATTCATTCATTCAAAGTAGGAATTGACTTAATTTTTTTTATATATTACTTGTTTTAGCAGAAGTAACACTCAAATTAAGGTACATTTTTCAAAAAACCTAGCTTAGGCTCTGTAGAAAGATCTTAACTATATATATATGTATGCATAATAGTATTCTTATGGAAGCATTTTCTTTTAAACAAAAACTGTTTTTAAAAATGTAATTTTTTTTTCAGTTTTTACCAAAACAATTCTATTTAGGTAATTTTTTTATTCTAATAATAATTTCAAAACATTTTTGCATGAATATTACAATTTAGGTGACACCAAATATAAAAAAAAATTCTTTTATACGCTTTTAGAAAATCATGGTTCTGAACGTAGTTACCTTAAGCCAATCTGTAAGAATTTTAATTACCTCGCATACGTACTTCGTACATAAGAGCCAAGTAGATAGATGCAAGTAATTTTTAAATTAGAATACCTAACTGTATTAACTTTATTTAATAGTATGTGTGTACGTTTGAATTATTAAGAACAAGTCACACACACACACACATTATAATTTCTTAAGAATGACTCCTCAATCGCTTTTAGATGACTTTTTTGTAAAGACACATAATATATTTTTCTACTTTCCTTTAATTTGTTAACATAAATCATTGAACTGAATTAAAAGAGAAGTTTTTAGTGCCTTTTTCAAACACGGTGTATTTTAAACAAATATTTGTATCAAAACTTTACTTCGATGTAGTTTTTGACTAAGAACGCAAAATAAACTTTTAGAGTGAAACATCTTCACTTTTCTCATTTTTTTTTATAAAAGACTTTTGAATAGACATTTTGACATGTGATTTTCCCCATATTTCATTATAACCATACATAGTGCACTTTTTTATTCTCGATATCTCTATATATGTCTGATACCAACAACCCTTTTTCCCCCATTTACTCTTCAAAAGATTTGGTTCCGCAACAAAATCTTTTTGTTCCCCTACGTCATTGCTTTAAAGATTATCCATCGATCGCTACATTCCGTATTGTTCCTAAGCAAATTTTCAAACTAAAGAAAGACATGATTAATCTCCTCTTGGGCATTGAATGGAGTAGATACAATATAAATAAACAACGATCTTCAAACTCTTTCCTTATAGAAACAATAAAATCATGCATATACATATTAAGATTGCACTAGTAACTCCCCCTTAGCACACATGCTTGCAGAGGTCAAGTGTGCTTACAGCAGTGCTTCTCAAACTTTCAATATTGCGACACAACATTTAATCATGATTTTCATCACCCCCGTTCAGGCAGTATTGTGTTCAATATATTACACTAATGTATTGAATTCAATAATACTACACTTTGATGCTAAGCGTACAATACGACTTTAACAATTTAAGTACCAGCGGTGTATATTACCGTCTTGCTCAGACTTTTCGTTAATTGCCTGGGACTAATATATACGTCTTTCCAAATACGATCTTTTCTGTGTACTGCTATCCATAAAACTATTCCGAAGGCTTTGGAATGCAATAAAAGGACCTTGACACACACACACACTCTATCTCTCTCTCTCTCTCACACACACACACTCTCTCACTCACACACAGACTCTCTCTCTCTCTCACACAGTATTTGCGAAGGATTCTGCATATTTATTTCTGTTCTCCCCCCCCCCACTTCGCCAATACACCACGTACACTCACCTGCGTGTTGAACGGTGGCAGTGGGGAGCGAATCATGTAACTTTTAATCGGCATTTGAAGACTAATTATAAACCGTACAAATTATCCAGATAATTGTTGATTTTGTATATAAATTTATATATGGCAAGCCCATGGGGTCACTGGTAGTAATTAAACTTGTTCTTTACTTAGTATTGTTAAATTAATTATAAAATACATTGCGCAGAACAGATATTTGTATAAGTGTTTTATATCAGTGTACATGTGTATTTTATTTTTTATTATTCCAGAAATATATTATGTTTGTTTACTTTTAGTAAATTAATTTTTTTAAATATTCTTTTGTTTTCGACTTTTCAATAGTCTCACTCCCCTCTCGTAGGGTTATCATGCCCCTGGGGGTGCACCCCACAGTTTGAAAAACGCTAACTTACAGGAACATAAAATAAATCCATTTTTTTTAAAAAAAAAGAAAGTTCTTGAGACTTTTTGCTGCGGAAGCTAACTAATCATTACTGCCATTTGGCAAGGGCCTTTGTTGCAATTAGCATGTTGATTTATTGGGTTCAGCTACAGTTGTGAAAGTGGCATGTGTGCGACAGGAGGAAAAATTACGATCAAGAGGAAAAGATGTCAGGACAATAGAGTATGCCACTACTATTGGCTTGTCTTGTCTTTTTTTAAATTTTTTTTTACGGAAAATAACTTCATTCAAAATGCGTCCGTGGAAACAGCTGTTGCTTTGAATGAAGTTTGTCTGTTTCCTGAAACTCACTTTTGAACTAACTTAGCTCTAGTTTCGTTGCTAAAGTTTGGATTTCATAATCTTACCGTTGGACTACGTTACTTTCTGAGGGATACTAAAGTTTTTTGGGTAAGTAGTATCCTAAATGTATTTTATGGATTATTTGAAGTAGTAAATGCTCTACCAAAGTTTTATTTTATTTAATTCGATACTTCTCAAACTTTCAATACTTGCGAACCAATTTTTAATCATAATTTTCATCACGCCCCCCCCCCCTGCATTATTATTGCATTGAATACAATAAGTACAACAATAATGCACTTTGACGCATCATCTACAAAACGATTTTAATCTTAAACCACATGAATCACATCAAGATAATTTTTAAATTTTGTATATAACAAGCCCACGGGAGTCAGTACTAATTATTAAACTTGTTCTTAGTTTGATATGGATAGATTAATTATCAAATGCATTTGCACAATACAGATAAATTTTATAAGTATATTAATTCAGTGTAAAAGGTATTATATTATTTATTATGTCAAATATGTTTTGTTTTACTTCCTTTCAGTAAATAAATAATTTTTTTAAATATTCTTTTATTTTCGACTTTTTGATATGCTCGCGCCCTCCACGTAGGGTTATTAAGCCCCCTAGGTTCGTATGCCCCACAGTTTGAAAAACGCTGATTCGATAGTGCATTTATCGTATCTCTTTCTCTGTTTTTCTCAATTGAAAAGTATTTACTTTCATAAATATGAATTGCAAAGTTTTTGTGGATTATAATATCTAAAATATTATGCAATTACGAGTTTATTAATACTGGTATTGTTAATCTAAAATGGTATTTTTAGGCAGTATGTAGATAGTGTATTATAATCACTAAGATTTCTTATTCATATTACCAACTTTGAAGTAAACGTTTTAAAACTATCTGAAATCTTTTGAAAATATAGCATATCGATCCCTCTTTTTCAAGAAGTTTTTTCTACCTATTCAATGTTTTTTAAACGTGATACGTGAACCACAAAAGCTAATACAAAAATGACATTGGAGTAGAACTCATGTTATTTTTAATATTAATGGATTCGCAGCTTTAACAGATGTAAACTCACATTGATGTTTGATAATAAAAGCAATATCAGGGGTTTTCGTCCATTTATTTACTCCTGAAAAAGGAACAAAAACTTAAACATGCATTCAAAAACGATAACAGAAAAAAAATAGGCATAGAAGTTAATTTTAAAGCATCTAATTTTATAAGATTTAAATTAATAAGTCATTTATTAATTAGTCACTTATTAATCTAATGAACTGTTTGCAAATTTAATAATAAGATATTTAAACTTTACACGCCAGCCGAGTAGTCAGGGTTGGGAACTCGTGGCTGGTATTTTTTAGTTGAATCTGTTCAGGTTCAAAATCTTCACGTTGAAACGAACCTACTTCCAATCTACCCTGGGACCCAGCTAAAGGTGTGTAAGCAAGTGGAGAATTATTCGACTTGATAATTTCCAATTAATTTATTTATCATTTTAATCAACTCAAACAGAAATCAAGGCGACACTATAAATTAGGATGATTCAGTCAGACAACAAAGGGAGGGGACGAGAGTCGCGCGCGTTTGGGGAGAATACATTTAATAACCACTTTATAATAATGGTTCCTCCCTAATATTACTTTACACAGTAGATATATACATAATGTTCCCTTAAACTCTTTAATACTTTAAATATCAAAGTAATAGGAAGGTGACAGTACCTGAACTTAGGCAGTCTTGTAATCAATTCAAATTATTATATCTCTTCCTGTCTATAATCTTTTACAATGACTTTTTAACCATTTATGGTAATATTCACCTTGTATCTTTCTTGTCACCTCTAGTTAACTAAAATTCTAACCTTCTAACTTTCTGTTATCTATTCTCTTCACTTCTAACTCACTAACCCCTTTAACTAGCTAACTAGAAAAAAATAGTAAACTTAATTTGCATATCACGTTTCGTTCTTAGGATAAGATTGGGGAATTTTGCTGGCCCCAATGTATACCCAAGAGGATTATTAGTAGGAGGTCACGTATAGATCCGTCACAAACTTAGAGAGTTTAGAGCAGCGTTTCTCAAACTGTAAGGCGTGCCCCCCTAGGGGGCGGATAACCCTACAAAGGGGGCGCGAGCACATTAAAAAGTCGTAAGCGAAAGATTATTTTAAAAAAATTATTAATTTACTGAAAGTAAACAAACAGAATACATTCTGACATAATAAAAATAATACACATTTACACAGATATTATAAACTTATAATTGCGTCAGTACTGCACGCTATGTATTTCATAATTAATTTAACAATACTATTAAAACAAGTTTAATTATCGTGATCCCATGGGCTTTTCATATATAAAATTATGTACAAAAATTAACACTTATCTTGATGATTTGTATGGTTTATAATCAGTCCCCTAACTGTAGATAAGAGTTACATAATTTGCTCTCCAATGCCTCCATTTCCCACGTAGGCATGCGTATGTGATGTACGGGGGGGGGGGGGAGAATAAATAAGCAAATCCTCAAGGTAAGTAAATCCTTTGCAAACACTGTTAAGGTCTTTTTTTGCCTTCCAAAGCCTTCGGAGTAATTTTATGGATTTTCAGTGCACTGAAAAAATCGTACATCGGAAACACGTATATATACGTCCGGGAAATTAATGTTTTGATTGAGCGAGACGTTTATATATACGCCGGTGGCACCTAAGAGGTTAAAATTGCATTGTAACTTATGCGTCCAAGTATAGTATTATTGAATTCAATATATTCTTATTTTAAGGAAGGGGGAGTGATGAAAGTTATGATTTATTATTGGGTCGCAAATATTGAAAGTTTGAGAAGCACTGGTTTAGAGAGTGCTCAGGAGTTTCTGATCTCGATACTTTCCCGTGGTTCAAAATTACTAAAACCGTTGTTTCAAAAGGTGATACTATTAAGCAGCCAATAAAAACAAACAAAAAACACCACTAGATGGCGTCGTGCAATATAAACTATGAGCATCTGCCAATGTCGTTACCATAGAGCAATCCATTATTCCGGCTTTTCTGACAAGGTGTTGTGATACAACCACAGCGTTTGTGAAGGATGGTGCTCCTTCTCACAACGCCCGTTGCGTGAAAGAAGTGCTCCGCCGCTATTTCGGTGACGACAGAATCATCAGCCAGTATATTCCTACAGCTTGGCTTTCTAGATCCCCGACTTGAATCTTTGCGATTTATGGGTGTGTTGATATTTCAACTCCATGGTCAACCGTGATCCCATCACATCTCTATCCGACCTTAAAGAAGGTAAAGAATGTCTTGCGTGTAACATTGTGACGGATCTATACGCGACCTCCTACTAATAACCCTCTTGGGTATTCTTTGGGGCTGGCAAAATTCACCAATCTTCTCCTAAGAAGAAAACGTGATATGCAAATTAAGTTTTTATATATAGTGCTAGTTCGCGATATAAAAGAGTTAGTGAGTTGGAAGGGAAGAAGATTAGATAGCAGAGGTTAGAAGGTTAGAAGTTTAGTTAACTAGATATGACAAGAGAAGTACAGGTGAAGATTGCCGAATAGGTTAGAAAGCCCTTGTAAAAGATTAAAGATAGGAAATTGGGGTTGATAAATTAAATTGATTAGAAGACTGCCTAAGTTCAGGTATTATCACCTTCCCATTACGTTTATATTTAAAGTATTAAAGTGGTTAAGCGGATATTAGTTACATATCTACGGTGTAAAGGAATATTGAGGAGGAACTATTATTATAATGTAGTTTAGTTAATGTGTTCTCCCCCAAAACGCGACTCTTGTCCCTTCCCTCTGTTGTCTGATTGGATCATCCTATTTATAGTGTTGCATTGATTTGTGTTTGAGTCGTTTAAAGAGATAAATAAAATTATTCGAAATTATCATGTCGAATAATCCTTCATTTCCTTCCACACCTTTCGCTGGGTCATTGGGTAGAAGGGAAATAGGTTTGTTACAAATATACGATTTTACGCTTCCAGGTGGTAACAGCAATGTTGGGCAGCATATCGAGCATGTTATGCGAACTTTTGAAGATTATTTATATTTTCTCAATAAAGCTATGATACCCCACCAAGGGTTGGTTTTTGAAACTCATTTTTTTTCTCTTGATAAAATTCCCATTACTTCCTTCTGCCAGTACCCAATTTTCATGCAATTCCCTCTGAATAGTTTTTGCTATAGACTGCTCTCAAATTTCAAGTTTCACTATGGGCACCCGGTATAAGGTTAGCTCGAACTTAATTATCTTACCTTTTAATACTACTAGAAATGTGAATGACGGTCGAATGTACAAAAAATGAAAAACCGAATGAGTTAAGAGCTTACAAGTTATTCAGTTTAAACAATTTTGTGTTTTTATTTTTAAGTTAAAAATTGCGTTTCTGAAGTAATGTTGAAATATGTCATGATAAAATTAGTATTAAAATCTTTAAAACAAAGAAAACGATTTTTGAATTAAAAAAAACATAATAATATTTGAAATTTTTTTTTTTTTTAAATAAAGAAATTTGAGCAGTATTTTTAGAAAGTCTCCTTTCATAATATTTTAATATGTTCCTTTTGTTCAGCGTAAACGATTTTATGCGCCTGATTCTTGTTTATAACGGGAATTGTTTCAATAAAATGGAACTAAGATATGTGCCAGTTTAACAGTTCTGATACATAACTTTCTGGCTTTCCATTCCTTTAGTTGCGGTTACGAAATGTTAAAAGCAGTATAAAAGTTAAGGGAACTATCAAAATCTCCCATCAACAATGTTTTGAAACACTCCTCTAAATTAGTCAGTCTTAATTTAGTAGGCTCATCTTGAAAGAAACCAGGACTTTTTTCCAATGGAATAAATTTTGAGCTTGTGTCTTTTTTATTCAGGAATAATTGCAATGCTAATAGTTGAGACTTCATACTAATTGCAGAAAGGAAAGAGAAAGAGAGAGGGGAAAACAAGATTATTATTCTTGTTAATTTAGAAAAAAATTGTTATTGTAATTTTTGTTGATTGTTCGAAATATAAGGGAATAAAATAGTAAATCCTTACCGTTATTAAGTTTAACAAAACAATTTACTTCTCTACATTAATTTTGTCTTATAATATCCAAAACCTAATTTCAAAAAAAGCCCCCTTAAATTTCTTTTTTAATATGAGGATTCAATAAAAACAAATAGACGCGCATTTGCTATCTACAAGTTTTCCTTACCCTAAACTTTCTGCGAAAAATTTTGCAATGCAATATAATTATCCTTATGTTATACCAAAACAACAAATCTTACTTTAAAAATAATAATTACAAAAAGTTTTCATTTAAAAAGTTTTTCTCTGTGCTCTAGACAGATGAACTTCAACGAAAAAATAACGTAAATATTAATAAAAAAAAGCATGAGAAATCTTAAGATTTAGTTATTTCTATTTTTCTTTTTTTAAACTTACGTAAGATTTTTAAAAATGCAGCATAAAACTCCCTTGGTTTAAACAAGTTTTCATAACTTGAATTCGAATATGTTTATTATTTTGGGATACTAATGACGTAAATATGTAGAATTTTATTTTATTTGTATTCCAATGTAAGAATAATTAATCCAAAGATAAATTCATTAAATTGTCAAAATATTGCACCTCAGTCAGTTTAAATATTATATTTATATTTAATAATGTTTTGAGAAATATTCGTATGTTAATTCATTTAAATATCATGTACTTAAATATTTATACAATGAAAATATTCTTTTTACAGTATCAACTAACTTTATTACAAATATAAAATCATAAATACACTCATTCAAATTCAAATGTTGTTGAAAACTAAATTATGATTAAATGAATTTAAACGATTCAGAAAGGAGATCATTTACTTTTGAAACTATATTTCGTAATATTTGACAACTCTTTTTTAATTTGGTTAATCGGTTTTTCGATTTCAATTTTAATCGGCTTTAACGAGATTAAAATATGTTTGAAATAATCAGTCAATACATTTTTTGTACTTGAAAGAAATTAAAATATACTTGAAGCAAAAATTTAGTTTTTATTTATGAATGAGAATATTTTTTAAATAATATAAAAACCTGACCACAATTTTGTGCAATTTGTATATTATGGATACTCCCCATCTCCCCAAAACAATCATTCCAAAGAAAGAGAAACTTGTATGTTATTATAACAAATTAAAGTGTAATGTTTGATATATTCATAAAAGATAAAATTTACTCTAACAATATTTTACAATTATTAAATTGTAATTTTTGAAATATGAAATGCTATAATTTAATAGGGTTAATTAAAAAATAGTAAGCATTATTTCATCACTCGTTCTCTAAATTGTCTTATCAATAATATATAAAGAGTACTTACTAGAATATTCCAAAAGCGTATTTAATCATTTACTTTATACCCAATTGATGTTAAGTCTATTTTAGGAGAAACTATTTTTAAAATTCCGAGACCTATAAGCGTGATTTCGAGGAAAGTGGTGGAATATTTTAAAACTTTTATTAAATAGCTATACTTCGTATAATTGAAATTATTAACATAATTATACGATATTAACGGATAATTGTTATTTAACATGTACAAAACCTAACATCTAATGCCTATTTTATAAAAATATTCTTCATTGCTAGCTATTACCTTGACAGCTGCATAGAATTAACGTTCAATTTGTATGGAAAGTATAAAATATTGGTATACGCAAATCTTTAAAAACTTAGCCCAGTTAAGGTATCAAACTTCCGACAACTTTTTTTGTTTTTTTTTTTGTAAAAAATGGAGATAAAGGAATTTTTTTGTGTTTTTTAGATTTGTTTCATACATTTTAAGAAAAATATGCTAAATTTAAGACAGTAAAAAGATTTATTATTACTAAAATGGGAAAATTGCTAAATATTTACAAAAAAACAAACAAACACATAAACGGGGCCTGTTCCGTACCAAAAGTTTATGAACAATTTTTAGAATTTTCAATTCTGATATGTTGCTATGTTATTCATTTTTTAAATGACTTTCAGGAATACATATATTTATTACATGGAATTGCTTAAAGTAACAGTGATTACATTCACATAATGGACTGTAAATTTTTTAATAAAACAGTGATTGATAAATCTGAAGGTTAAAACACTTATACTATTATAAAGAAGATAAAAAATTCCACTTAATTATTTTCAAAACTTTTTTTAAATTGCTGTCCCCGTTTGAGCATTTTCAAAGAATCACATTTCGAGACAAACGCGTTTTAACGTATGACATCTTGATTAAAATAATGCCATATGCGTTTACTAAAACACTTGTAGTTTTTGTTGCAGTAAACGGAAAATAATAAATTTGCTACTTTTATAAATCTAATAAGATGGTCTATAAAATAAAAATATAAAATAATTTGCTTAGTTTTTGGCAAATTTTACAATTTTAGAGTAGTCGGATACCTTAAGAAACGCAGTTACGAAAAATGCTATCTGTATGTATAAGAAGAGATTGCATTGCAAGTTTCCCTTTCAACGTTTGTCATACCATTCCCAATATAAGAAGGAACTTCTGCCATCAGAAGTTGGAACTTATTTTTTATCAGGACTAAATGTTAGTTGCTTCGTGATATTGTTGCTCACGTTGATCTATTAATCAAGGTTTATGAGTAGCATGTGAATATGGTTGGATGGGTTCAGGTGCGCAATACAGAACGCTACGCAAGTCACGACATTTGTAACCAGTGCTGTTCCAGGAAATAGACATGTTGTCCACATGACCTTGAAGTATCGGGCAGCTTCGTCATTTACGAGAAGTCTGAAACATGACACATTTGTAGGAACATCGTCTGTAGGCGACCATAGTTGTGGGTTCTGTAAACATTGCAGAAAGAAGGTGCGCCATACAGTAGTGTATTGAGCCACGATCATAGTCACATAAATCGATCATAGATACACGCCGTCTGTATTGGAACTAGGATTCTCACACTGAGCCCGAAATCGATTTCTCAGCCGAATCTCGGCTTTACATGCAAAATCACGATGTCGCTATGGAGGCATCAAGGAGAACAAAAGTTTCCAATTGGCGTTTGTCTTTGTCCCTATATCTTGAATGATGGTATAAGATGTCATTGGATTCAACCGTTGCATTGAAAATTGATAGTTTGGGCAGGTAACCTTTAAACAAGGCAATTGCGTGACCGTTCCTTGTTTTTTTTCTAGGGTTTTCTTGTAGCAGAAGTTATTTTGCTCTTACCCTGGCCATCATGCCTTCCAAACCTGTTAACTACTACGCAATTTTGACTTCAAAATTATTAAGAGATTGGAAACCCACCATTTTCCAGTGATTACAATTGATAATCTCTAGCACTGAAAGGAAATCACAATGAACAATGTATCCGTATCTATAACTCAATCTCATTTCACCTCTATATCCAGATGGATTAAAGCTGCTATCGTTGGAGACTGCATACATGAAAAAAAATCGAACGAGTCTTACAGTAATCGCATATGATGTGTAACATCTGACATGTTATCATGGTAAATAGGCAATAGTAACTTAAATCCTGAAAAAACTGAATCGGGTAGGATTGGAAATAATTTTCTATCAAATAATTATATCATTAGGGAAAAGTTTATTTAATTAATACAGAATAATGCAATTTTTTATCAAAAGTAATTACTCTTGTTGAATTTGGGGAAGAGTGGAGACAATATGCTTATAACTGAAATATGACACATATACTTGTGATTTCAAAGTATTTAAAAACCGTTGAAAAACAACGTCAATAACAATACCACTGTTAGCTGTCGAAACATTTCGAGCTTGAGTTCGTTCATCATTCAAAAAAGCTACGAGGGGCTCAGCTTCTGGAAAACTGAAATTAACGTTAAAATCACTACTCAAAATCATGGGAAGCGAGTGATAGTTTTTTTTAAAAGAGCAGAACCACCTTCAATGTATGGTAAAAATACAAATTGCAGGACATCTTTAATATTTTGAACCGTTTGATTCGGAGAAATGTATACGACCACCGAAATCACTGTTCTCAGATTTCATACACAACGAGCCTTGAGACTTTGACAATTGAGCGTAAGAATCGCAAGTTTATCCTGGATGAAGTCTAATAAGACTTGAGGGTATATGCGAAGTGAATTTAGAGTCAAGAAAATGAAACTGAGTTTTTGAATTCGAATATTTTGAAATGCTAAATTTAAACTAAAATTAAACAAAAGGTTGGCTGCTTCATGGCTACTAGAGTTGGACCACGATGCGAGAGTAGCGAAGAGACACCACTAAGCGTGCTGATTGGTCAAATCAAATAGTGCGCGCTTCCCAGACATCCTGTTACACATTTCGGTCTCTTTCCACGGAATCACTCCTACTAATATCCATCAAGCGAGAGGAAAGGTGTTACACATCAAAAATGAAAACTTTTAAAATTATTTCATTTATGCAAGTAAAATCCTTAAAATGCCTAAGAAAAGTTTAAATTTTGATTGCTGTTTTTTGAACATAAAAAAGTCACATACGGAACTGAAATGTTTGTTATGTGTGCATCCGTAAATCTCCTGGTTGATTTTTTTTAAATATAACTTCAATCATGAGTTTGAGCTTGATTTTAAGACTCAAGCTATTTATTTTAATATTGTTTTTAAATTCCAGACTATTATAACAATCAAAAATCCTGGAAAAAGTCTATTTCAATTTCGTAGGAAACATATTCAATAGTTTGTTGTCTAGCACACATGTGAACATAAACTATGTTAGAAAAATGGGTATGAGAAAGATATCTAAGAAGAAACATATTACAAAAACTTCATTTCATTTTACAAAACTTTCAATGGCTATTTTTGTAATGTCAATTTCTATTCCCGTATCTGAAAAGAAATGGTAGAAAATAGGAGCAATCCAATTCTATGTAAGGCTTCGAATGAAAAGGATCTTATTTTTATATTTCTGACCTTCAAAATCGCCCATTGATACGAATAACGTTACAAAGGCTTCAGAATCAAAAATTGTCTACAATTCTGTATTTAGCTGTTTTTAGAACGACTGCATTATACTTGCTTTTTAGTTTAATAAGAAATTGTTTCATAATTTGAAACTATTAGATTTATAAAAGTATACGAATAAATTATAGTTTTAAAAAAACTAAAAAAAAACCGTTTATAGTTAATCGAATTAAGTTGTAACTTCATCACTAAAAGCCCGCCGTGTAGAGGAGCCATACGCGTTAAATCTGTCGAGAGCTCAAACGTCCTCCCCTTGGTGTGGTGTGGTAGTTAGGAGAGGGGTGTGCCAGCTCAGGTGTCGTCCGCGTCACTTGACCATGGTTCAAAATTACGCAGACCGTCGCCAAAAGCCTTCGTGTTGCTAAACAGTGCGACGTTAATATTCACTCACTGGAATTAGTCGCCAAATCTGGAAAAGCGATCCAAAAATGGGAAATCGTTAATCATGATTATCCTGATCAGGGAAATGGGACAAAATTATTAAATTCTTGTATTATCATCACTACTGAACAAGGGAGCAGAATTTTGAATTAATCTGACCTTTAAAAGTGGGTAAAAATATTGTTCAAAGATTAAGTTACATACGAGCGAAGTTTATAAAAGGGTGTTAAAAAAAGTTATAAAATATCGTTATTGGTATAAAAGTTTAATTCATACCCATTTGCAGAACAAAGATTAAAATATTTAAAAATAATGACATTATATTCGATGTTACAGTAGCATTGAGACTCCAAAAATAAAATTGTCGTTCAGTCAAAACATTATTATTGGAAATCTCTAATACATGTGAAAAAATATATCACAAAAATAAAAATATAAGATATGTTTGCAATATATTGCAGAAAAGGGATAAAATTGAAAAATTATTTAATTGTTGAAAAAATAAGAACAAATTATGGATATCATCGATTGTGTAAGAAATATAACATTATTTTGTCAAAGATTAAACATATTGCTTGGAATAATGGGAAATGTTAGTAAATATGCATCTGCATAAGAAATATGTAATTGGCTTCATAATACACGAGGCACGCGTCATGTAAAACAATTCTTACTTGTAACAGCAAAAGATAAGCAATTTTCTGAATCTAGACAAAATATTGCTGAATAAATTATGAACCATTTTCTGAAAATTTATTGTGGAGAATTCTAAAATATAATTTTGGTATTTTATCTCATATTTTTATTCTTTTTAGCAAGGGTAGAATGAACTAAAAAAATTTTTTTGAAAAACGCTTCAGACGCTTTGTGAAATGGTGATTTGACATAAGTGTAAAATGACTGTATACAAATTTTAAATATTATGTCAATTTTGTATTTTTTGTATGGGATCGTTTGACTTCATCAAGCTGTCATAAGTAAATTTAGAAAGTTGTTTATTTGATACATGGTACTTATAACTTATGATAGTAGAAAAAAGATAATTTTTATTGTTTTATAAGCTTTTATTCAATTTAATAGAATTCTGAAACTTTTTTAGAGACGTGCATGCTGTACAAAACTTAATTCCTGAAAACTACTTTTGATTACATAAAAAATACCATACTTAATAATATTTTCATTAGTAGCAAACAGTTTTTTTTTAAAAAGGGCTTTTTTAATCATATAATGTCATTTATTTGTGATACTTTTCTATTAGTTTTTACAAATTGTGATTCAGAGATATAAAGTTCTTTGTCAATAGTTTTAAAGTGCTGATAATTGCGATGTTAAACAATAAATAATTCATGAGCCAAATGGTTTGTTTTAATTCCATAATTTTTATTCAGGTTTTATTAATGAAAATGTTTTTTGTGCTGTAACGTTTCTAAAATGCTATCAAATCTTAAAATTTTAATTTTATAAGATAACAAAAGAAAATATCACATTAGGATTTTGGATTACTTTTTATAATTTACGCTTTTCCAACTGATTTTTGCGAATGTATATTTTAACTCTATTAATCCCAAAGTCATGTGCTTGTTAATTTCTGCATTTCATGATTAGTAAAATATTTTTAAGAAAATACTTCAGAGTTTAAATTACAAAGAATTTTTAAGCTTTTTTTAAAAAAATAATAACAAAATAATAACAAGACTAGTCAAAATCATAATTTTTTTTTTCAAAACAACTTATGCTTTATATAAACAAAATAGATAATTCCTGATAACTTCATGATAATCCAACAAATATTAGATACTCTATCATTTTTAGTTTGTCCCTTTCTGAGAAATACTTTTCTAAAGTATGTGTAATATTACCTTAACAAGTAAGATATTGTGCAGGACTGATTCCTGGAAGAGCCATACTTGATCCCTGTTAAAAATATTCTAAGTTTTATCCTGTTTTTTTAACTCTTATAAATCTTCCAGCTCATTTTATCATCAATCACCCTTAAACTCTTTTCCCAAATTTTTCATCACTTATCAGTTTTTATCATTCCCTTTCATATTTCCTTTTTTTTTTTTGAAATTTTTGTCAGTTCTATAATAAACTGAAAAAAAGAACTTCAAGCAATCTTTTAATTTTACTTAAGGCAAACGGGGGCGGCTTAGGAGAAAAGTAATTGAAGCACGGGGTATCCGTCAATGAGATAAAAGCACTATCTTTTCATATGCAAGGAATAATGAAAAAGAAAAGTGTGAATGTGTATGAGATTTTTTAAGACGACGCTTATATTTTTGTACCACAACAGAATGTCTGTTTTTAGAAGGATCTATTTTCGTAATTAGGAATCTGATTGATCAAATGTTTTTGAGGAAATAGTCTGAACTGACATTTTTTTATATTAATCGTAATATTTTTTTTTAAAAATTATTAATAATATTAATTTATTTCACGCGAATGCATTTATTAATTACTTTTGAACATTAAAAACATGCAGCCTTTGACTTAATATAAAATAGAACTTGTGGCCCATACTATCATATGAATTGGCATACCTGATCGAATGTGTTACGTTGGTTGACCATGTTTCAAACCTAAGAGGCTCGTCACCAAATGCCCTTTTGTAGTTTCGTAATATGACTTTAGAAAGCAATCAACGATATTTAGTCATATTTTACTCATTATTTTAAAGAAAGTGATTTATTTCAACACATTATATGAACAAAAAAGGTTTGAATTCTGTCTTATTCGCTATCAATCCCTAAGAAGCAAGATCAAAATCTGTACGTGTTATATCCGGAATATAATAATTGAGGAGAGGTTACATTTGTTTAACTGGTTGCATTTTTTAACCTATTGAGGTTTTTGATAAACTGTCATTTTTGTCATTTGACTCTGGTTCAGAATTATCAGGTTCATCTCTGTTAGTTTGCATTGCTTTAGATAGACTAAAACTAAATGAAATTAACTTTTAAACTCTTATTTTCTTTTGTAGAAGATTCAGGACAGTACATATTTAATTTGTTAGTATTTTTCAATTCAAAATGTTTTTAGAAAAAGAATCGTCAACTAAACAAAAAATATTACTAAAATAATTTTTTTAAAAAAATCACAGTTTTCTTGGGTAGCGATACTTTAGAAAAACTTGTCATTTTTCTTTAAAATCACTTTTATACATTGTTACGACATCGGCTGATATACTTTTCTCATTTTTATTTGATACATACCTTTTGAAAATAAAACTCGCTACATTTAGCCATTTTTGTCACAACCGTAAATTTGCAACGTATTAGCCAGGTTGTTATAAATACTGTACACTAGAAGCGAAGATGACTTCGTATGCCTGATTTGTAAATATTTATGACACTTTCTAGAGCAGCAAGAGAAATAATGTTGAGGGATAAAGCTGTTTTAAATCTCGTCTAGACGGTGAAAAAACATTTAAGCTGATTTCTCTTACTCTTCTAATTTTCATATTTCCCTATAGGGCTTACAGATTAAAATATGGCCGCGGTAGTTTAGTGGTCATCGTCACGAGCTCGTAGCTGGCGTGTTGTGGGTTCAATTACTGAGGCCAGTGATTAGTGAGAGTGAGAGTGAGAGAATATTAACGTCGCACTGATTAGCAACACGAGGGCTTTTGCGACGGTCCGCGTAGTTTTGAACCATGGTCAAGTGACGCGGACGACACCTGAGCTGCACCCCTCTCCTAACTACCACACCACACCAACGGAGGACGTTTGAGCTCTCGACAGATTTAACGTGCATCGTTCCCTACACGGCGATCTTTAGTGGTACTAGGATCGAACCATGACATCTGAGGCCAGTGAAGATCTACCTTGTATAACGAATGTTGGACGTTAAATCTACTAAGGCTCAAGTGAGTGAGTGAGTAAGTCACCTTAGCTGGCACCTCCCTCTCTTAACTACCACACCACACCAACGGGCTACTAAGGCTCAAAGTCCACGAATTGATTTGGTGTGGTAGCATGGAGAGAGGGATGCTAGCTCTTGTGTCCTACTCGTAACTTCGCCGAGGTGGAAATTTACGAGGCCCTTTGCCAATAGCCGTGCACACAAAAGTTTTTCAAGGGGTGAGTCCATGATTGAAAGTCCCCAAATTCGTATCATACCTCAAGACAACACCAATTGATTCTTTTGATTTTGTTCAGGGCGATTTTGTTAACAAAAAACATTAAAAAATAAATTATTGAATTAATAATTAACATTAATTAATAAAATAAATTGTTAATTACAAATATTTAATTTAATTTTACGTTATATATATATATATATATATATATATACATAGGATTATCATCAATCGAAAAAACTCAAGGACTTTGGGGTTATCCGGACCCCCAGGACTCCCCCCTTGTGTGCGCCACTGAGTTAGTGTATAGTTAGATGTTAATAAAGTTTCAATCACTTTAACGTCTAAAATTCAGCAGAAACCACTTTTTTATACGAATAATTGGCGGGACTACGAATCAATCGCATGACTCAAAATGTGCATTGTCAGTGTGAATAGACTCATATTTATTATCGCCAATTTTTAAGACCATTCTAGCAAACATGGTTACATCTCTTGCTTCATTCATTAATTATGATAATCATAACTTCGTTTTCTCTTTGTTAATTCGTATGCAAATTTTCAATGGCGTGACTTTTAATTTAATTATATTCATTTTTATAGTTTCAATTAGACTGTTGAAAATGATTAATTTAATTGAAGAATGAAATTAAAAGAAATTCTTGAAAAACCCAGGATTAAAATGTATTTAATTCGATACTAGTTGTCAACCACTGTTGACTAGAACAATTGTTTTCGAAGTGGGATACATGTACGCCCTCATTACATTAGGTGATACTTCGGGGTACACAAAGAAGTAGGTTCAGGATAACTTGCGAGTGTTTTTTTTTGTATTACGTGAGACATTTTGTTTTACTTGAGACACAAAGTCTGATTTATTTGCTATTGTGGATCGCAGTATCATAAAATACCGGCTTTAAGGCCCATGCGCAAATAGGCGTTTCAGAATAGGCTTTAGTGTGAGAGGATACAGTTCTTAACTTCGAAGAACACACTAATACTACATGCTTCTCACATTTGAAAGAATTTAATGTGATAAGTATGTAGTATGCAATAGTACTTTGAAATTAAAGTGTACATTTGTATTTTCTTAAAAGAGTAAAATAAGTAATAAATTACTTATTTTTTACTATGAGCACACACACCACACATGCAAATGTATATATTATTGCGTGTACCATATATAATTGTTGCGTTAACAAAAAAAAAGAGTAGAAATAGTCCAAGAAGTGGAATCCATTGAACAGTATAAAATCGCACTATTATTTAACAGAATAAATGCAAATACTAGCAATTAAATGTCAAATTTCAGTGAAAAAAACTTCAGCAAATCAAAATGTAAATTCATATATCTGTTTTAATATTTTTCTTTCTTACGGATATATTTTTCCTTTCTTTAAAACTTATTTAATTTTTCAGTCTGTTTATCTCAAATGATTTTTCCTTTCCAAATATATTTAAATTATTACTAATTAATAATGAACGCTAATGGTAATTCGATAAAAGAAAGCTAATTTGTTTTTTGGAATTTTATGTAAGGGCTGTATTTCAGAATAAATAATATATATTTTTGAATTTTTTTCTTGAGCCACAGATGAATCAGAGTAAATATTGAATATACAAGCAAGAAAAAGAGTTCAAACAGATGATACTAAAAATGAAAAGAAAAGCAATAAAAACAAACAACTCTTCCTCCATATACGAGAAGTTTAAAACAACAAAAAAATTCAATATACAAATTACATATAAGAACTGATAAAAATAGTAGTGCTGATGACTGATTTTAAGAGGGTTATACTATATTACATAATGCAATATTACTGAAAGGGTGACTATATGTATTGGTCAAACTTTTTGTAAAATTTTCTAAGTAATATACATTTTAAATAAGCATTTGAATAATTTTAAAGACGGCATATTTTATTGTGTTCTCTCAATTAATCCACTAATGCCAGATAAATTTTAGAAATAAAACTAATGCATTAAGCAATTTTTTAAAAAAAAAATGATATTTACAAAAACTAATTTCATTTTGGTTCTAAAAAAATAGATATTTTTTTTATTGTGAATGGCACTTAGTTAAGGTAAACCTGCTAAAGCTATATTCGGACATGGGCTTTTGCGAATGTTTTTGAGACGGTTGATAGAAATCCCCTGAGTAATATTATTCTCTTTCCGTATCATTCGAAAACTCTGTTATTTTTACATCATAGCTCCTCTCCTCTGAATGAAACCCCGGAAAAAAAATAAAGCCCTCCCTTCATCCCAGGGAGGAAGAAAACAAAATACAAAAAAAGAATACTTTCGAACACAGGGGCTGCTCCGTGCCGACCGCCATCCCTAAGCCGCCCCATCCACCCCCCTCTTTCCCACCCCATCCCCGCCCAACCCGCAACAAGTGAACAACAACTGGTGGCAACGGGATGTGCGTGGGTGGAAGGGGAGGGGCTGACCCCCCTTTCCTCCAAGACGTGCGCGTGCCACAGGTGGTGACGTCATGGCAGCGTATCTCTCCGATTGGTTGACCGGGGGATAGGAAGGGGAGCGAAGCAACAGCGCGACCAAAATGTGTCTGTTGCATGCGGAATACAGTTGGGGCATTCTTCGTTCGGAAACCACCCCCGCTCCCGAAGAAGATCGTCTGCTCCTCATCCTCCATCCCTGAGATCGTCTGAGAGCTTGATCCCGAGCGCACGGGGTGAAGTTCTGCTCCCCCTTTTCCAAAATCCTCCATCCTCTTATATTTTTGACAGCGAAGTAAAATTTGAAATAATTTTTGTTTCGTTCGGGAGGTGTGAAGTTTTGCATTTTCTTAAAAGTTGTCACTTAACGAAGGAGTTGTTTCTCTCTCCTTCTCCTCACCCTCCCCACACTCTCAATCTCTTTTCACGTTTTCTTCCTTCTGCTGACGTTCCGAGAGCGGACTCGAAAAATATCCTCCGGGAAACTTCGACAGACGATTTTGCATTGTGTTTAGAGTAAGTAATATTTTTTCTCTTTTTTTTTCCATTTTAATCTTAATCGGCTCAAATGAAAGTTTAATATAAATGCGTTCAGGTGATATATTTTTAATGTACTAGGAACACTTTAATTTCAAGACGTAATTTTTTGAGAGAGAGTTTTGTGTTTGTGTGTCACATTATTTTTAAAAATACTATTTATACTTTGTTATTTGTTAAAGCTTTATTATATATAATTAAACTTTCATTTGTAGAAGTTTTTAATCGGATTATGCATTTTCTGTTCATCTGATGGATATTGAACAGCAATAAAACAATTAATTCATGTGTTTTTATAGTCATTATATGCAATATTTGAGGTTCTGTCAAAAATGGGGCTCTATATAAAATTCACCTGTAAATGCTTATATGTAACTTCTACCATTTAACCACAGATTATTGAATAAATTGCTTTTAAATATTCGCTATTTTTTACGAAAATGGTATTATGTACTTTGTACTGAAATACTCTTTTGAAACCGTGTTTCGGTAAAGATTGTGGGAAATTGTATTTCACTTATGTTTCATAATAGAAAAGCCTTTTTTGTTGAATTATTGATATAAATACCAATTAAACTGTGTGTTTCTGAACTTGAGAAAATATATATCAATCATATCTTTAAAATAAATTTTAAAAATAATTTTAGCAATAAAGAACAAATTATTTTTTTAAAAAGTGTTGTGTGATGCAATTTAATTTAGTTTATTAATTTAAACATTTGTATAATAGTAGTTTTTATTATGGAAAAATTCCCATAAGAAAGCATATGTAGTACTTTAAAATAAGCCATGCAAAGTGCTTGAAAGTTTTAATATTTCTTACGGAAAGTACTCTAAGCAAAGTAGAATAACAAAGGGGAAAATGTGATTGCTTCTATAGTCTTCATATCGATGTAATTTCCTTAAAAAAGATTTTGATTTCTAAAACATAAAAAGTGTCTCAATTTAGGAGTAAAGAAATACATTTTTAGATTAATTTTATGTTGGATAACTAAATTTATTTTTTAAACACCTTATTGCTTCATTATAAATTAAGTATATTTTCTATAAAATCTAACTTTTAGAAAAATACGTTTTTAAATTAGAAATAACCATAAAAATTCTTAAAGTTCGACGTGTTCCCAATGAGTGGAGCTTTTTTTTACAGTTTTTATTGGAATAGAGGCCTAATTTCTTTGAATATTTTGATATATCTAGGGAAATAAAAAAGGGTAGAGTTATAAAAAGGAATTACAACTTATATTTTTTTTAATAAATAATAATTTATGGGAATATTTTCCCCTCTCTTATGTAGCTTTTTAAGTTGTACTCGCTGAAAAAAAATTATAACTTTCCTTTCAGTTCCTTTTGAAATTTATTGA
Organism: Trichonephila clavata; assembly: GCA_019973975.1. NCBI lineage: Eukaryota > Metazoa > Arthropoda > Arachnida > Araneae > Nephilidae > Trichonephila > Trichonephila clavata. The sequence goes on along the minus strand of BMAO01022388.1, from coordinate 131,142 downwards.
CTAAACTAAGTTTTTGTCTTAGCACCTATATTTGGATTTTTGGAATATTTCTGAAGAGAACCGTTTTCTTTACCAATGTAGTAATATATAGCAAAAAATAATCTTGTAACTCTAATGAATAACTTTTTATAAATAATTATATCCATTAATAATTTAAAGATAATTATCTTCGAAAATTTGTATAACAATTTCTGGTCGAATGAACTTTTAGATTTTGCGCAATGGCTTAAAACTTGAATGACAGTAAAATTAGCATAACTCTAGGATTGGGAATGTTTAAAAGAATGAATTCGTTTTTAAGTAAATTTGCTGAGCATTTTTTGGAGATAAATTACGGATTTCGTGTTCGGTGAAGAAGTGATAATTATGCTTCTAGTTGTTAGTATAATTTTTTTTTGTATTTCATTCAATTGCTCACAAATATACAAAAAAAAAACTTTAAAAATTTCAGCACTTACTTATTTTTTTGAGAAAAACAGTCGTTCTTGCCTACTCTAATGTTTCATGAAATATTTCTACTTCATCAAAACAATGTTTCTAATTTCATTGCTAGTTACGTAATTCTCAAAGCTCTAGTTATAAACCTTATTAGAATGAGTGTGTATAATATATTTAAAACACGGTGATTTAAAACAGATTTTGAAAACTTTAACAAGCCCTTAAAATATTACATAAACTTGCATAAGTGCGATATTAATCAATTCACTTTCATCAAATCACAAGAACAAACCCAATTTTTTCCTTTAAAAACTTTAGGAAAGTCAAAAGAAAGGTTTTCTTTAAAAATTTAAACTCACTTTTGTACCTGTATACTGCACTAAATTTAAATGAAAGAAAGCAGCAAAAAATCTATGCTGAAACAGTTTCATTGAAAACAAATCTCACAAGCTCGCTGAGAGATTCAAACCTCGTTTCCTAGTAAAGCTAGCACGAAGAAAAGAAAATCAAATATTTTCCCATTTCTGCTTGAAAGGAATTTTACAATATAATGAACAGAAAGCTATGTGTTCTTATCCTTTATCTCGAATTTTGATTCAGTCCTTCAATTCGTGTTTTTGAAGTCGTATGTTCAACCTTTTATAGATCTGTTATGCCATGATTCTTGATAATATTTCGTTTATGTGTAAGTTTAAAGTATGACATACTTTTTTTGTAAGACGGAGTGTATAATTTTAGGTTGATTTTGATGGGAGTAGAGATTGGTAAGCACGGAAATATAAAAATTTAAATGCGGGGGTTTCTTCCTTTTTAATTTATTTAAGTTCTTTTTTTATTTTGAGAAAAAAATTGTTCTATTTATTTATTGGGAGAGCAAGTTAGTGTTTATTAAAGTGGCAATATAAGGCAATACTTGAACTATTGCAATGAACTTCGTAATTTTAGTCAAATGGCGGTGACGCGCACGCGAATCCGACCCACCTCTTCAAACTACCACACCATGCAATGGAGCCTTTTGAGCCACTCCAGCCTCTCTACAAGGCTGCTCTTCAGTGGCAATAGATCTCGAACTCATGGCATTCCATCCACGAGTCCCTTACCTATAGACTACCACGGCCATTATATATTTCTTGGAAATCTCAATGTTCGAATTTTTAAGATAATAATTGTATGAATATTTTAAAATCATTTCCATGTATTTGTTTTTGGGTGAATATACAATTATAAGCAATGTAATATAAACCATATTCTCTCTATGAATTGATGTTAACAAAGACGGTAAAAACAATTCAAATTGAAAATGATGATAATATATAACGACTTTTAATAAATAACATCTTTGGGAGTAGTTTATAAAATATTGAAAAAACTTAAGCAATAAGTATATAATTGTATATATTTCTATTTAAAAAAAAACATGTAACGTACTATGTCATAAAACTTTAATGCAGTCCCAACGCGAAACAATATTTATAAACTCTACTTGAGTATCAAATTGCATGACATTTACTTTAGAGTTAAAAAGTAACAATAAACGTTTCAAAGATTTCTTTCGTGTAATTGATATACAATATATCCTTTCGAAGATTTTTACTTCGAAGATATACGAGAATAACTGCTCGGGGTTTGTTTGTAACAAAACCTATTTTGTGTATAACTTTGATGAGATATTCAATGCTCCTTGAAAAATCGTTGAAAGGGAATTTACTTATAAAAATAGGAGAAAAACTGTCTACAACGTATTCAGTTATTCAAAACATTCACTTTAAAGAGATCAATCATAAGATAAAGAAAGAAACAGTTTTGACAAATGGCATTTCGGTGAGTTTTGGGTTTCCTATATATACTACAAAGACTTACCATAGAATACATTGATAACATTGCTTAATTTATTCACGAGAGAAAATGAAGTATTTGAATAAATCATCTCAATTGGTAACAAGAACGAATTATGAAATTATCTGTGCATTATTTTCTCTGTATCAATCCTCTTTCAAATACGTTACAAGACAGCACATAATTTATCTTAATTCAAAGGCAAATAATTTTTTAAAAAAATGAAAAAATTTTGTTATTTATTTTTTTTATTTTTCATTGACAGTTTTTTGGTTACATAGTTTGGGAATTTTCAAAAATGTGTGCTATAAGTCATATTCTATTGTTTAGATGCGTGCTAAGAAAGATTCATGCATTTTCTCACTGTGTAAAATAGCCTACTTTTTGTTAATTTTGTCATTATCATATTCATATTTAACCCTTTAACTGCCACCGGCGTATATATACGTCTTGCTCAAACACTGCGTTAAATACCTCGGACGTATACATATTTCTTTCTGAAATTCGATCCTTTTCTTTGCGCTGCTATCAGTGAAACTAGTTCGAAGACTTTAGACTACAATAAAACAGGGGTGCTCAACCTTTTTTTCTGCTGGACTGCATACGTATGTCAGCCATTTCACGTGGTCCACATACATATGTTAGCTATTTCACGAAGGCGGCAACATAAGGTTAAACTGAGAGGGAAGGAGGACAAATGGCTTAAGACCAAGATAACATTGAAAATTTAAATATGGAAAATTGATCAAAATATTATAACTCCAGTCTTGCTTTTTTAATTATTACTTTTTTATATTTTTATTTTTGTCACTGATACTAAATTAAAAGTATTTAAAAATCACTCGTTCACAATTTTTGCATCAGTAAACGTTTCATATGATTACCAATAATATAACAAACTATTTAGGATGTCTTTGTTACTTACTGTGACATTAACACTGACGAAACACTTTGTTGCTGTTACAAATAATATTCAATAAAGCCTATTTATATATATCACCTCTTGCAAGAGGAAAAGTCTCATTGAATGATTCCTGTTTATTGGTATTTTTTAAATACAGCACTTTCGTGACCAATCAAACAAGTACTGATCCATGTTTGTTTTTTACTACAAAACAGGCAACCTGAAAATCGTTCGAATATTATTCGCTTGCAGGGTTGTTTAAAATTATTTCCACTCATAAAATTGTTGCTACTCCACTTTTGTTTGTTTTCACTGACATTAACCGTTGCAAATAGCAAAAGAATATCAATTCGTAGCCGTACGACATCGAAAGCAAAAAAGCAAAATTGATTTACTGTTAAAGAATTTCCCACCAAATTTTTAATAGAAGAATTTTTCAGAGCAATGGGTCATGACCGGGACACTTAAAAAGGCTCGGTGGGCCAGTTGAGTATCATTGCAATGAAATAACCTTGCCAGTGTTTACGCATGAATATGTAAGAAACAGTGGCAATGGGAAAGAAATCGCGTAATTAATTAATCGGCAGTTAAGAGGTTTAAAAAATTCTACTTTTTTTACGTGACAACCAATTAAAACCGTTTAGTAAGGCACTGGTAAAATGGCTCTCTCGTTTATTTTACACCAAACTTGATCCACAACAATCGTATCCATAAGTGTAACTGAGGGAGTTTTAGATTTTAAAAAATATTTCGTGTAACTTAACTTTACGGTAAAAGAATAATTTGTTGTAACCTACTTAAAAAGAAGTCTTATAAAAAATGGGGTACCAGCTGAGGTGTCGTCTTCATCACCTGACCACAGTTCAAAATTACGAGGTCTGTCCTCCAAAGTTTATAGAACAACGTTAATAAAGTTCTCATTCTAAATTAATTAACTCGTGATCAAATTCTACTACGCGAATGGATTTGATCGATATGGAAAATTACTAAACGTAAAATTAAGTCATCGTAAACACTGCGATTATAGCTGAGAAGACACAAATTTAAAAAAAATCTATCGCTCTTTTCACGTAATATGAAGAACAAGATCAGAATAAGAATATTTTTCCTAGATAAAGAATTTTCAAACATTAATATTACATTCTTACTACTCTATCAATTACTGAGCATTTTATTTCATAACAACGCATTTCGGCATAAGTGACTATTTTTTTTCTTTGGTAAAATGCTAACTCGCTTCCCATAGTGCAATGTTGAGTAGATTGCAAACTGCATGTGTTTAGGTGAAATGATTAAATATTTTTAGATTAATTTTTAAATTTTTATATCGCCATCAACTAAAAAAAAATGAGAATATGGGTTTCAGTGACCAATATTTATATGAAAATTGGAGAATTTGTTCTCTCCGCGAAAATGTATTTCTAACTTGGATATCGCTCTTTGAAATCAAGCGTAGGCATCCTTTATGGTGATTTGGATTAAACATGTTGAAATAGAATTATTTGGATAATGTAGAAATATTCATTATATATACATATATATATATATAGACGAAATTGTATTAAACTCTGCTTAGGATATTAACAATATTCTAGACTTGTCTTCTAAGCCTTTCATGCTAGAAAGCCGCGCTTATGTATCTATTATCAACTACCGCCACTTTATAATCTAATATTACTACCTGATCCTCTGACATTAACAAGACAACGACTGCATTAAAACTTGAGATTGTACACGTTAGTTAAAAGTGTTTTGTAAAGTAGTATTAAATAGAAAAGAACATCAGAGTAAATTGTTTCGCTTCGTTTTAAATCAAACTTTTTACCGGTGAAAATTAATGCGCATTATACATGCATTGGGCCGCAAAAAGGAGCATAAATAATAAGAAATATATATATTAGTAGATTGTTCTAAGTTTTCTCTTACATTTTAAGTCTAGTTTACACAATCTTTCTGATTCGGAATTTATTTTTATCAATTTTAGAAGAGTTAGTTTTAATTAGTGGCAGATCTGAATAAAATAAATGAGAAGGCTACTAGAAAATAAACTCCAAATATCAAAGGAGAATATTTTTATATGATGTGGTTCATAATATTCAAGTGAGTTTATTCCTAAATGTCCTCACTGTTCTCGATTCAGGCATACTATATCCTGGCTTATTAAAAATGCTATATTTCAATGCAAAAACTATAACAATAATCTAAACATTTTTTTTTGTGGGAGAGGGGTATAATTGGTCAAATGTGCTTCCGGTCATGAACTTCCACTAGAAATTCAGGAGTCAAATAAATAAAATCTAACTCCGATTCTACCAAATACTTCGTATCTTTTGGAACTGAATTACTTTATATGAACTTGGCCAAAAAATTTTCAGAATTTAGGGAATGGAGTACCTTTTCATAGTGTCTTCATTTATCCGAGGGGATAGTTATCAAGTCAAATTCTATATTTGAATAAAAATAGAGAAAGTTATATAAACAGAGTTACAGAATGAATCTTTTTTTTATATTTTTACAAATGGTCATTGTATACTGATGAAAAATCTATAACAAAAGCAATGGCACAACGTAAATCCTCGAAACCCCAGCATCGCGAGGGTGGGGGGTCAGGATTGTAGGGAGTCCAAAGCCTGATTGACGCCAAGTATGTAAAATCCGGCTTGGGACCTAAACCCTGACATTGCAGAGGAGGGGAGGGTAATATTCTCGATTACGCCACTATTTTTTAATAGTTCAACAATAGTGAACTGTGATTTTTATAATAGCATTAGACAATTTTCAAACTAAGACTTGTTATATTGTATTATTAAACATGCATTCAATTATAATATATTTCCTATGACTTAAGATATGCAGAATGTTTATTTTTTACGTAACGTGTATTAAAATATTTAATTATTAATTTAAATGTAAAAAAATAATTCGTGCTTTAAAAAATAATGGATATTTATGATATTTAAAGCAATTAAAAAAACATGTCGACTTGTTTCAAGTTATTAATAATTTTTTTTATGTAATGGATATTTTTTTCTCTTATTTATATTAAGTTACATATTTTCATTAATGTTTTTTCTGATATTAAGTTGCATAAAATTAGTATCGAAAATAACACTTTAAAACTACGAAAATAAAAAGAAAATCCGTTTTGAAGAGAAGAATTATGTGATCAGAATATTTATGTTTCTTCTATTTATAAATATTCATCAAGAGCTGAGTTAAAATTTTAAATATTTGGTAAAATAATCAACATCTCCTGCATATTTTCTGAATAGCATTATTTATAAAATTTCCATGATTGATATACACAGGACGTAATTTGAATACTTTTGCATTTATTTTACTTTTGTTAAAAAACATGAGACATAATAATAGCTTATAATTTGTCCTATATTATATATACCCCAGACAGACAATGTACTAGATATCTAAAAAGTGCTAATTTTGATACATTATGGTAAGTTTCAGTCAGCATTGCTTTAATTCTGGCAAATTAGATATTTAATCAACTTTTGCGAAGATTTAGGATTTTTTTGTAGTATTTCTGCGTCATTATTCAATCTTTCTCTCATAAAAAAAAACCTTTCGGGATGTTGTAATAAACTTATTGCGTACTATCGCAACAATGCTAAATTTGAAGATAATTCGCCAAGTTGGCAACCCAAATTTTACACGTTTCGTACGCGCTGAGTTGGCAACCATGTGCTTATTTTCATATAATGTCACCAATGAGGTTGCGATAGTACATTCTTGCACGCTCTGGTAGAAAAATAATGCAACAATTGCGTGGACTGATATCGTTGCATGAGAAGAAAGGCGTTGTCTCACACATGCGCAGACTTATTAACAATCAACGGATTTCAATTTATCAATGAATTGCAGCTTCATTGATGAATTTGACTGAAGAGGAGCTCTAAGACGGAATTCTACGAAAAAAAAGAACAAATAAATTGTACTACATAATGCACAAAGATTTTACAATTTGAGCAATGAGCATGAACAGTTATATAGCTTGTACACACACACACAATGGGGTTGGACTGCGTTAAGCGAACAAGGTGTACTTTTCCTAGTCTCTATTTTAATAATATGGATAATAGTTTATTCAAAGAAAGGAAGCAAATGTTTAAATTGCCATCATGCAATAAAATCTTTAGTTTCTCTAATGAAAATTATTTTAAGGTATCCGACTGGTTGCGACTTTTTTTTTTAAAAAAAAGTGATATGGGGATTTTTTTTGTTATTTTTAGATTTGCTTAGTGCATTTTAAGAAAAAATGTGCTAAAATTAAGAAGAAAAAAAAGAAATTATTATTACTAAAATGGAAAAAAATAGGTAAAAATTGATAAAAAAAATAGCATAAACGTGGCCCATTCTCCACCAAAGGTTTATGAACGAATTATCCATTTTTTCAATCTAATTTGTTGTTGTATTAATCAATTTTGAGACGACTTTCAGGATAAGAGATATTTTAATTTTTACAAAAACTAGACAACTTTATCTCGGTTACTATATGAAAACGCTTATAAAGACAGTGGTTATATTCACGTAAGAGACTGTAAATTTTGTAATAAAACAGTGATTGATAAATCTGAAGGTTAAAACAATTTTACTATTATACAGAACCTACACAAAAAATTTCAGTTAATTATGTTCAAAACTTTTTTAGCAGTCGCTGACCCCATTTGATTATTTAAAAAAAAAAATCACATTTCGAGTAAAACGCATTTTAAAGTATGACATCTTGCTTAAAATAATGGCATCTGCTTTTACTAAGACACTTGTAGTTTTTGTTCTAGTGAACGGAAAATAATAAACTTGGTATTTTTCTAAAGCTAATAAGATGGCCCATAAAATAAAATCATTAAAAAAATTTGTCAATTTTTGGCAACATTCACAGTTTTAGGGGAGTCGGATACCTTAAATTATTTCCATCACATTGTTGAAGAAATTTTTAAACTGTTGTAAAATTGGCTAAAAGCTTAGATTATTATGATATTTATAGTTGATTAAACTAACAGAATTCCAATATCAAGTACTGTTTAAAAATGTGAAACACCTCTCTCTCTTCCTCAATAAAGAATGTTTTTCTAAATTTGTTATTCTCAGATAAATTGCAGAATTTCTTTATACATAATATTGAAAATCAATGTATTTCTTCAAACACTTTCACTTGAAATGTTCCTTATTTATATTTCTTAAATGTAGAATTCTTGACTGTACGATATTTAATACATTATTCTCAAATAATAAATTAAATGTGGCGGGGATTACATTCTGGGTATTTCTTTGTTAAATTTCGCTCTTTTGACGCTATTGTAAGCGTAATTCAAAAAATAAAGATATTGTCTGCACATTTTAAAATTAAATTACTTCGCATGTATGTAATGGAATTTTGGGTTTATCCAATATTCTGTCAGAGTTTATTTAATTTCAGATGATTATGGATAAATATCCTTACAGTTTCGTCTTTTAAATTTTATTAAACGTGAAATTTGTCTTTCTGGTTATTCGAGCAGTTATATGTATAATTTTAAAGAATTACGTTGCCTTTAATTTTAGCACTCAGATATATTTTACGACTTTTCAGCATTTGTTTATTTCAAAGTTAATTCAAAAACAGTTTTTGCTTATATTATTTTTAAAGACTTCCATTCATATATTTTTTTCTACATTTGGTTTTTGCCTGTTTTTTTTCAATATCATTTGACCGTTTTTTTGGCAATTTAATATAAATTTTTAGACACTTTTTGTGTATCCCATATTTTAAAACTGGGTTCATAGTAGAAAATATATTTATTTTCCAGTAAAATTTCTGCATAAATGACTTCTCAATTGCTATCAGCTTCAAAAAGCTCAACAAAATTAAGCGATCCATCACCAATATCCCTTGTGCAACTTTATAGTACGACGTTAATATAACTCTTACTCACTCACTCTCAAAGGGGCCGCGGTAACCTAAAGGTCAAGGTAAGGGACTCGTGGCTGACGTGTCATGAATTCGAGTCTAGTACCTCTGAAGATCCATCGGGTAGCGGATTTATGCACTTTAAATCTATCAAGAGGTCAAACGTCCTCCCCTTGGTGTGGTGTGGTAGTTATGAGAGGGTTTGCCAGCTATGATGTTGTCCTTGTCACTTGACCATGATTCAAAATTACGAAGTCTGTTGCCAAAAGATGTCGTTCAGCTTTATACTGCGATGTGTTAATATTATTCTCTCACTCACTCTCAAAAATCTCAAATTAAAGGGAAAAAATTGCTTTATACTCAAAATGATTTGAAAATTCCTTAGCGTTTCCTAATAAATAATATAGATTATTTTTTCTTAAGAAAAAATAAATATATATTTATTGTAGAATTATTTTCCAATCAAAAAAATTATAAAAGTAAATATCCTTCAAAATTTAATTTTATAAAAATAATATATATTGCTTGTGTTATATTGTACTCATAGATTACAAATACTTAATTATGTTATAAAATTCAAAATCTTTTCTTTTGTTTCCAGTTATATGGAAATAGAAAGATTATATATTGTATATTGTTTTAAAGCTTATATTATGTAGTGTTTTCTCGAAAGTAAGACAAAACTAGACAAAAAAAAAGCCTTTGCGAAAATTTTCAGTTTAATCTTTTATTGTTTTATTTAAGTTTAACCCCAGTTCGAACTGTTAAGCCGATGAATATTAAATAAGTAGATTTATTGCAATATATACCAATTATATTGAATGACAAATAATAAAAACTTTCAATTAAGAATAAAAATGCATGATATATATAATTAAAAATACAACATTAATGTGACTTATTTGTTATTTGCAAGCTATGCTAGATATCACTTGAAATCAGGCTATAATGCGTTTTTGTAGTATATCTTATAGGACCCTGTCTTATTTTTAGCGCGGTTTATGTTATTAATTCATCTCCCTACACATATATTTTACATATCTCATATATTAGTTGCATAATGAAAACATGTAACGTAATTATATACCGTTTTATTTCAAGTAGCAAATAATTTAGAGTAATTGGATGTTTTGTTTTAGTAGGGTTTTTATGTCCTTTTTCTTTCTAATCTTTCAACACGACGCAGCAAATTGATTTTTTTTCCCAGTATAGGTGAGATAAAGCACCTGCAGAAAATATAAAGTGACGATTCTGAAAGCCAGCTGGAGATAGTTCGTTATCTGCCTCATTACTTTCATCATTAAACGTGGCAGTACTTTCACGCTTGATGGTATTTCTTTTTGCACTTTCGCTCAAGTTTGCATTACATGTCTCGGTACTTAATGTGGGGTGATTGATGCTAAAATAATTTTAATTAAAATCACATAAATTGAAAAGACAAAAGAAATAATTATTAACGAAATATTAATATTAATGATGTGATTTTTGAACTTATTTTTGAGCGGTTTATTATGTCAAACATCTCTCTCTCTGTCTTCGAACAAATTGAAAACCCTTACAAATAGTTGTAATTAAATAAGACTATTTAGAATTTGTGAAAATTTTGTCAAAAAAAAGTGTTTGCAAAAATTGACAATTAGCGAGATACTTTGAGTTTTATGATTCTTAAATTCACAATTATTTTTAATGGAAAGTTAATTAGTTATCTCTAAATACAATTTGTAAAATGATTTCATCGGGGATAAATTATTATTTATTTTCAATCCGTTCCTTTGCAATTACATAAAAAATCATACAAATTCAAAGCCCGATTATTTTCTGGCATGAAATCTTAAAAACAAATATATCATTTCCCTAATTCATCACTACACCCCAAATAAAAATTTAGGAACATGTTTAAGGTATCCGACTACTAGTGACAACGTTTTTTTTTTTAAATGAGTTATAGGGATTTTTTGTGGTTTTTAGATTTGTTTAGTACATTTTAAGAAAAATATGCTAAAATTAAGAAGAGAAAAAGAAATTATTGTTACGAAAATGAGGAAAAATTGGTAAAAATTTACAAAATATAACATAACCGGGCTTATTCCATACCAAAAGTTCATGAACAAATTTTCAATTCTTCAATTCTGATGTGTTGCTATGTTAATGATTTTTAAAATGTCCTTCAGGATAAGAAGTATTTTGATTTTTACAAAAACTAGAGCACTTTATCTTAGTTATTATGCGAAATTGCTTGAAAAAAATAGTGCTTATATTCACATTAGGGACTGAAAAATTTGTAATAAAACAGTTATCGATAAATTTGAAGGTTAAGCATTTCTACTATTAAAGAAAAAAGGTACAAAAAAATGTCAGTTCATTGCTTTCAAAACTTTTTGAGCAATCGCTGTCCGCTCTTAAATTATTTAGAAAAAACACATTTTGAGTAAAACGCATTTTAATTAGATATCTTGCTTAAAGTAATGACACCTGATTTTACAAAAATATTTGTAGTTTTTGTTCTACTGAACAGAAAATAATACACTTGAAGCTTAAGTATTTTTATAAAGCTAATAAGATGGCATATAAAATAAAATCATAAAAAATATTGTCAGTTTTTGGCAGAATTCACAATTTTAAGGTAGTCGCATACCTTAAGAAAGAACTCAGTTTCCTTACTGTGGTGGAATTAACGCTGCAACTTAAGCTTGATTCAAATACATTCAATCATGAAACTTATGTAAGACGTTACTAGTAAATAACTATAAGACCTTTCATAACTGTGGAGTAAAATTATTGAATGGAAAGAGGTGTAGAGTTGAAAAAAATGTTCCACTGAATGACAACGTATTTTTATAAAACTTTGTTCCACTTTGACTGTAAAAAAAGCAGAGTTTTAACGTTGTTTTTTTTTCTGTCTTTTTCTTTAACAGTTTTGGCACCCAAAGATAATCCTTCATCACGAGATTACGACTAGCTAAAGATCTTAAGTTATTTTAGTACTTTTTTCTTATTATTTTCCTCTAAGGTGAGAAGTGTTTGACCAATAAGTAAAGACAAGTTCACGTCCAAGGAGTTATTGCAGGAAATGTAAAAATGTCGCATATATATATATATATATATATATATAAGAAGAGAGATAGATATATATATACATACTCGATCTTAGTCATATCTATTTTTAAAATAAAATTGTTGTTTGATTCATTTCATAGTATTATGATTTCAGATTTCGTTCTTTAAACTTAGATTTATAGAACGGTTTTTAAATCAACGAGCAAAATGTTTAAGAAGAAAGATTGCTAGTAAATTCTCAATAAAAATCATTTTTAAAATCTTTAAATTACGTATTATAATTGATTTTAAATTACTTTTATAATTCTTCTGAAAATTCTAAGAATTTCTGACATTACCTGTATAAACATAGAACTATTTACTCACAATTTTCTTTTTTTAAAAACTGTCTGAAGAAACCTAGCTATCTAACCATCTGTGGGTGATTTCGTTTTTTTTAAAAAAATGAGGAAGAGAGAATATTAGAGTTTTAAAAAAATATATTGAAAAATTTGAGAAGGCAAGCTTATGAAATAACGTTTGCATAACCATTTTAAAATATAGTTCGAGGAAATTTTTCGAATTGAATTATTCAAAGTATTTGTGATATTTTTATCAAGTTCAAATTTTATACCTTGCTGTACTCTTTCCGTTTGATATATTTTCTGATAGACATTTTTATTCTAATGACAAATGATTTTTAGAAGGTCAAACGATACTGCAGACTTAAGTTCAAAACCTGTTGTGATGCATTTGTCATCAAATACTTTGATCACCCGCATGATATTTTTGTGGCATGGCAGGTGACACCCGATACAAAAAAGGTCATTTAACCAACGGCAAACATCTTACTAATTTAAATCTCTTTCCTCGCTTTGTTGTCTCTGTGAAATTATATTCTTTTTATTTTATTGGAAATTCTCATTTCGATTGCTACTGTTGACAAAAATAATCCCCCAAACAAATTAAAATACTTAATTCCAGTGTAGAAGAGTAAATGTTATCTTTACGCCGCACTATAAAACAGCACAAGGCTTAATAGCGGCGGATACCAATATGACATGAGCTGGTATATCCTTCCTCTAACCACCACTCTACACCAACGGAAAGACACTGAGCTTCAACAGTTTTAATGTGCATCAGTCCTCTCTACACGATGGGTCTTCAGTGCCAGCAAGACTCGAACTCTCGATACTCCAGTGAAAAGTTTGTGACTATAACAGCTTGGCAACCACAGCCATAGCAGTGTAAGACAGGGGTGGGCAGACATTTCCAGGGTGCAGGCTACTTCTTATATTTTCAAGGAGTTGCGGTCCACCCCGTGTCAATGGCGCACATAAAGGCACGGGAGGGGTCCACGGGTTCGGACCCTAACCTCTCATAACCCTTCATTTTCTAACGATTCATTATAGTCCCCTATATATATATATATATATATAGTATGTAAAATGTAATTAAATATTTGATATTAGTAATTTTTTATTTATTAATGTTAATTATTTATTCAGTAATTTATTGTTTGCTGCTTTTTGAAAAATATGATTGGTTGCGTATTGGGGAATGATACGAAAATCGTAGACCTTCAACCCACGACCCCCTTCCCTTTAAAGATTCTTGTATACGCTACTGCCCAATGTCGTAGGTGTGATGAGGTAAGGAAAAGAGGTTATTATTATAACTTAATAATAAGTACGGAATATGTACTTACCTACAGAACTAAAATTAAAAAAAACCTTTTAAAACCACGTTTAAAGCAAAACGCGATGCAAAAACTTAATAATAATAGCTCCAAATATAATTATATCAAATGATACATTTATCATCAAACAATTCAATATACATTAAAGAAATAAAATATTTTTATCTAAAGTTGGTTTTCGTAGTTATAGTCAGTAGAAGGCTTAGTCTGCGTACTGTTAGCCAATCTTGAATTTTCCGTATAAAATTATAAACTGGTAAAATCTTTAGGTGGTCACCCCAAAATGTCTCGACGGTCTATCGGTCGATCGCTATCGATGTAATGCCCACCCCAAGTGTAAGAGATAAACATGTTTAAAAAAAGATTTTTTATCAATTCCTACTTTGTATATATATATATAGGCAGAGAACTAACTAATAGTTGTAATTGAAAAATTGCCTGGTTTGTCTGTATAAAAAATGCATTTAAACTTGATTGGGGATGAATAAAAAGTATTTTATTAACAATTGAATATTTGACCAAGATATATATACATATATATATATATATATTATATATATATACATATATATAAAGAGAGTGAGTTAATATTAGGAATTGAATAATGACAAATACATCGATGGGACACAATTTATACAAAAATTAGAACCTGGTGATGACAAAAAGAACCTGTCCATTATACATGGATTCCAAGTAAAACATGATTGTGATTTTAATAATATTGATAAGCCCTCGTTCAATAAACACCTTCAAAATTTTTACAATAGTAACTCTCAAAATGCTTTCAATATTATTGAAAGGATAATGATATTTATTCAAAATGATTATTCCATTGCCTTCTAAATACTATCAAACTTATTTCAATAATACTATTACAATGAGTAAGGTATCATCTCAATTTTTGGCCACTTCACATGATTGGTTAAAAATTATAATATTTGTCCCCTGTAACCATTGTGATGTTCTAAAAAGACAATCACTGAAACCAAATCGTATTCTATGAGATTTTAAACGGTGGATATGCAAGTGGTTACTTTAAATTGAAATGAGAATATCTCTGTTAATATGATTTTAACATTAATAATGCACTCATTATTTTTGAGATGATTACACTTTACTAGCATTCTAATGGGCAGAATTTACTAAGTTGTTCTTAATTTTAACAAGTGCAGTGTTATAGTAAAGTAATTGATTATTCAATTAAATGAAATGAATACAGAAATCATCTGACGCATACGCATTAGCCGAGTGGTAACGCTTGCGAGCTTGTGGTGGCGAGTCGAGGATTCATATCTTGATGCTTCTATAGATGCCCGCAATCAATAGGTATAACTATATCATTGAGTGATATAGTTACATTCTTTGAACACTTGGTCTCATCACGTTAGCGGGATGTGGAAATTTGGTGAATGAGTTGCCAATTTACAGGTGTTGTCCTCGCCAATTGACCATGGTTCGTAATTACGAGACTTATTGACAAAAACATTCGTATTGTTTAATTTGATTTTAATTTACGTCAGTCTTAAAAGTAACACGGAGGCCACGGCAGTGGCCTCCGTTTTCAAGTTAACGGACTCGTGGTTGGCGTGTCATGAGTTCAAGCCGAGTACCACTAAATACCCACCGTGTAGGAGGGTGATGCATGCTAAATCTGTCCTCTTACTAGTGTGGTAGTTAGGAGAGGGGATACCAGATCAGGTGTTATCCTCATCACTTGACCGTGGTTCAAAATTATGAGGTCCGTCGCCAAAATCCCTCGTTTAGCTGAACAGATCGACATCATTATTCACTCACTCACTTATTCAAAGTAACACGATGACTTTTGGAGTGAAACTTAGTAATTTTGAGCCAGGTTTAAGTGACAAGGAAGGCACGTATACCTGAGTTTGCACCTAACTTTTACACGACGCCAATGTGAGGACGTTGGGCCTTGACATATTTAATGGACATCAGCCTATTTATACAGAGGGGGAGGGGGTCGTTAGTGTCATTAGGCTTCTAAAGCTTCGAACAATTCCTGCTATGAGTTCACGATTGTAATCACTCGACTATCGTGGTCGTCTCGTGACCGAGATAGCCTAGTGGTCAAGGTAATGGACTTGCGGCAGGCGTGTCCTGAGTTTGAGCCTGTACTACTAAAGACCCGCCGTGTATAAGGGTGATGCACATTAAATCTGTGGAGGCTTAAACATCTTACCATTGGTGAGATGTGGAAGTTATGGAAGGGAGTTACCAGCTCAGGTGTCGTCTTCGTCACTTAACCATGGTTCAAAATAATGAGGTCCGTCGCCAAAACTCCTAAAGTATATATAGCTGAATAGAAAGACGCTAATATTCCCTCTTTCATTCAACGAGGATGTTTCCAATTGCTTGAAAAACTGCAGCACCAATAATAAATCAATCATACTCTATTAAAGGTAATTAACAACTTTTTTGAAAATTTGAAGGGAAATTTTCCTCTGTTTCAACTTATTTATACAGTAAAAAGGATGGAATTAAAAAACATTAACTAATAATCATGTCTAAAGGAATTATGGTTATAAAATTCCATAAAAAAAACTAAATAATAATAAGCATGTATGTAATTAAATGAAATTTATCTCATCTTCCTAGGAAAAAATATATACTACATTGATTTTTTCCAGTTTTTACTTGCTTGAAATGTATTATTCAATACCTATTCCATAATGTTAATAAATATTTTAACGTTATTATAAACGCTAGAAATTTAAATACAAACAACACATGTTAATATCATATATCAAGGATTGAACCTTTTTTTCCCCTTGGCTCAGTTCTTTTATATCACGATTTTGCTTTTATAAATCATTGAAGTCGAATGAATTTTATTTGGTTGCTTAATTTTCGTTGAAAGAAAATTAATCAGCTTAAGCTTCTTAAAATTATTTATTAATTGTAGAATAAAAAAATGTGTTCAGTTATATCTTTGATAAATTAATTAAATAATGACTTTGATGATGTCAATTACGTAATACCTTTGGAAAGAAGCACATTTTTTTTTTATGAAATTATCCCAAGAATAGCTTCAAGGAATGTAATTAATATGAAATGTTAGAGGAGTTATTACGAAAATTGGTTTTATTTTAGCAAATCATGTTTTTATGTAGTGATAAATATATTAAACGAACTTTGTAAAACTTGGGATAAAATTAATAAGGAAACCTGACAGCATTTTCAGGAGACGTGTTTTAAAATTTCTATTTCCATATCATTTTGCTTCGGCATTACTTGTTTATTTCTAAAAATTTGATATTTATTAATTAGTGAATTTAATAGCAAAGACTAATACTTTTTGATTAATTGATTGATTACTGATTTACGTCGCATTCCTAAGCTTCACGCGGGTTGTTGGCAAAACTCCTCGTAATTTTGAACCTTTGCCAACGACAACGATGTTAGTTTAATCTTGTTTTGATTAAAAAAAGAAATCTTATGATTCTAAAGTAGAATAATTTATTATTTTTAAGGAACGAAAAAGTGCTGTAACAAATTATCTCTACAAAAAACTATATAAAAATTATTTTGAAAACTGTAATACCTATAAACAGACTTATGTTTTTAAATATTATAAATTATAACAAGCTCACTCAAACTGTTCAATCTATTCCTGATTTTTAAGAATAATTGAATTCTTTTTTATATGAATATGTGCAGAAAAGAATTATAAATATAATATTCAGTGTCCTACACTATTTTTTTTTTCAAAAAAGGAACGTTATATCCATTAATGCTTTATTTTTAAGGGGACATGGTATGATTTACGCAAAATCTTTTAATTTAAGGATTTTCACAAACATTTTTTGGTTGTCTCCTATATGTGTATACTACTTAAAACAGGTTTTGTGCTTAAAATTTTATAAAAAGCTAGCCATTTAATTTTTTAAGGAAAAAAAATTGTGATTTTAAAAAATGCTACTCCTTCTACAAAAATTTATTTACACGCATGAGTTTTGAGTTACAAGTACGTCAAACTGTAAATAACAAAGGTATGGGTTTTGCGATACCTTGATTAGTATTCGTACTATACTTCTTTGTATGAATGCTTATTAACCCAAGGTCACTCGCGCCTGTTTTTCTACCGTCGTTACTCGCGGGGTGTAGAGAACACCCCAAACTCTTAACACGTTTATTTAAATATGAAAAAAAAATTAAGTCAATAATGATGCGCATTTGTAAAATACAAGATGTTTTTTGTATGATACAAATAAAAATATTAAATTTATTTCGTACAAATTAGACTGACATTATTTTAAAATAAACCTGCGAAATTTTCATTTTAAAACGCATAATTTTGTATTTTTTGTAAACCACGAGTAAAACGTTTATATCAGTAATAAACATACTTCGTAATTAATGTTGAGGATAGTAAAAATTAAAAAAAAAATATTTTAATCATTTTCCAAACATGCAGAGCAGACTATAAACATAACTCAATTGCTCGCGGGGAGTTCTCAGTACCCCAGATAAATCTTTGAAGGTCGTTACATTCCAATCGTCCGAGAGAGAATGATTGCATCATGCCTTAAGGTTCAATGACTTAAATTGAGCAGCTACTGAAAAATCACAGTTCTGCGCATTCTTTTTTAAATTTTAGGAGGCGTTTCTTGTTGCTGGGTGTACAGAGCACCCCGCGCGAGTGATCGCGGTTTAAAGTGTAAAAATTTTCTGGGTTCAATTATTCTTTTAAAAAAATAAGTATTGCTTTGATTCAAAAAATGCATACAAAACTTTTGTTACATGTACTCAAAGTAATAGGTAAAAAAAAATTCCGAGCATTAGGCACAATATATAAGAATAAAGCCTCATCATTTTAATTTAAAATAAACTAGTTATTTTATTTTTCTCTGAGATAAGTAAGTTTAAAGCTTCGATTTGCCAAGGGATGTGAATAAAAACGAACGAAAAAGCTATTGTAATTCTACGTTTCTTAAGTTTACAGCTTTAACATTTTGTGAGGTTATAGAAAACTAAATAAAGAATCATTTAAGCTTAAAAAGTTAGATTTGAATTTTTGATCAATTTTTGCCTATTGAATCATACTGTGTCCTCTTAATTCACAACAATGATTCGATGCTTTACTTTGCTACTTAAGTCTTAAAACAAAGAGCAGCAGCAATAAAATTAGCATAGTGTCTGCTCTAACCTAATGGTTAAGGTGCGAACTCGTGGCCCGCGATTCGCGGGTTGGATTCCTGGTGACAATGAAAACCACATTTAATCTGTTGACAAAAAGACCTCGAGACCTGCTTGCATGGTGTGGTGGTTTGATGAGTGGTTGTCAGCTCAGGTTTTGTCCTCGTTAGTTGAGTGAAGCTCTTGCGTTTCTTGAGTGAGTGAGTGAATCATTACGTTGCATTGTTCAGCTACTCGAGGGCTTTTAGTGACGTTTGAGCTCTCGACAGATTTAACGTGCATCGCTACCCTACACGGCGGGTCGTTAGTGGTACTGGGCTCGAACTAATGATATGCCAACCACGATCCAATTCCTTGACCACTATTCTACCGCGACCACCTTGCGCTGCTTGAAAAAATCCGAGTTCAATATAACTTTCTCTCGATCTAGGCATTCGTAGAATGATACACGGCCATTTTTACCGAAAATGTTGTCGAATAATATATTATAAATGGTTTTTAATTATTATATTGGAGAGTCAAAATATCTTTGATATATTTTGAAAGAAATCTGTAGAATATTTCTACAAGGAAAAGGTTGGAGACTTTTTACCAATCATTAGAGAGTAGTGAACAAAAGTTTTTCATCAAAGCAACAACCTTGATATTTTGCCGCAGAGGCTTCTGTTTTATATATCCTTTTTCCTTTTCATTTTTTTTTTTGTAAATCTGTAGCTGTTTTTCTGTATGAGGCGTAAATCCGAAACCATTGTTATGTTCTTTTCCAAGTAAATCTTTTTAAATCTATATCTGAATATTATGCGCTGAACATTTGGAAAAACGCGTCTTAGAGCTTACGGGAAAAGTAGAATAAAATATTGAACAGATATTTTGAAATAAGCTCAATTTTAAGAACTAAAAAATTCTAAAAAAAGAACCTTTTTTTTCTGTAGCTTTTTTTCCCTTTTTGTCAAAATCAGACAATGTTTTCTTTTATGATCTGCTACTTTTTTTCTATTATGCACAAAATGTAATATTTCTATTGAATACTGGCAGTTCAAACCGCACTCACACACACACAATAATGATACATAAAATCCCCGCATGTATCTTTGATTTTATCTTGTTCACCTTTGACTCTTCTATACTATTTTAATCTTTATATTTCATTTTCATTTAAGAATGTAAATCACACATCTTAATCGAAATTATTTTATATCGAAATTATGAAATACTTCTTCACAATATTTCATAAGTCGGGACAAATAACACGTTTGACTTTTTAAAGCCTGGCATTTGTTTTTAAATGGCTGGCATCCGTTTCTAAACTTTAAGAGCTTCGTTAGTGCTTATTAGTTCTATTGTAATTTGACATTTTTTTTTCAATATGACCATATGAATTCATTACCTATTGCCATAGTCTATGCATTCTC
This sequence comes from Trichonephila clavata, assembly GCA_019973975.1. Taxonomy (NCBI): domain Eukaryota; kingdom Metazoa; phylum Arthropoda; class Arachnida; order Araneae; family Nephilidae; genus Trichonephila; species Trichonephila clavata. Next base: position 110,758 of record BMAO01022388.1, on the reverse strand, counting down.
AAACCTGGTTTCAAAATCTGAATAAAAGGCATTTAAATATTGAATGTAGGTTAAAACACTCTGATAGATTGTCTGTGACAAATTTAGAAAATTCGGGACCTCCAGTATTATACTTCTTTAGCTTATATCCGGAAAGAAAAGCTGAAATGGTTCTTGTTTTATTAAAATTTATGCTGTCACCTTGTCAATGCAAACTAACCTCATTAAATTTAGTAAATAAATCTGTTAAATTGGTAAAGTTTGGTTTACATGTGATTACAAATTTTCTTTTAAATTTAAATTCACGATCTAGTTGAATGAGAGCCATTATCACATAGACCCCATTTACACCTCATGGACCCCCAAATTAATTTTTGGTTGACGTAGACCCCTTGGAGGTTGTCATAGACTCCTGGGGGTCTATATAGACCACTTTGGTAGTTTTGTGTAATTTCGTTAAATTTTTATTTGTTAATTTATTTTTGAATCTTACAACATTTTTAAGTGTTATTTATTTTCGTAATATTGAATCATTAAAAAAATTATTTCTTATACACAATTACTTACGTATTTATTATACTGGTATCTCTTTATGAACTTTTCATAGAATTTTTTGTGTTCCAAACTGTGCATGTACACTTCGCTTCAAAAACAATACTCTAATTTTTTCGACAATTTTAAAATTGATTCTTGAGATTATTCTTTCTAATAAATTATTTTACATCATGTTTGTTTGCTCTTCCAGGATCGGAAAATTTACGATTTAGACTCAGAATGTATGAAGACACGATAATTTATTATTATAAATAGTTATGATAAACAAGGCAAATTTTATTCATTTTCTGTGCTAATGCTATTCTTATTTTGCATTCATTTACTATTGATTGACGTTTCTCTTTAGATTGAATCAAAATCACCATAGTAAGGTCTTTGCAATCAGTTAAGGTGTTATGGATACTCTCTTACACAGTTATGTTTAAAGATCAACAAACATAATTCAAAACATAATTCATTCTTTTTTTAAAAATATTATACTTCACTTGAAAGAAATAGAGCTAAAATTCAATAACTGACTGTGCTTAAAATTTTCATCTTCAGAGTTCAAAATACAAACTATAAAACGAAACACAAGACAACAGACATGGAAAATAAACTCAGCCAACATAAATTACTTTATACAGACTAATATAGTGTTTTCTAGACCGAAATATATTTTGCTTCTGACAGTATTACACACGTCTTAGTGAGACAGTTTCTTTTATTTTTAAGTTAATGTACTTGATAAATTTTGAAATATAAATATAAAGAACAAAACTCTGACTTTTTCTCTTTATGTTAAGGGGACGGTGGATCCTTAAATCTAATATCTTAAATTGTTAGCTTAATTAGCTGAAAATGAAATCAATATAGTAAATGAATATTATATTTCACAAATTAAATGTATATTTAAAAAAACTATTATAAACTAATTTATTTTTAAAAAATTAAATTTTTGGAACTATTTTTATATAAAAATGTTCTTTGAGCATTAGTTTTTAAGATATGTTCATAATTTTTGTTTTATATATAGACGAACTACAATAAAATATATCTATGCACGGATACTTTAAATTCAGAATAAAATGTAATGAAAAAAAGATAAATTTTCAATACTATATGAAATATTTTACCAATTATCCCACATTCAAGATATATAAAATAACACAAAATATGATTATACAAATGTTTTAGAAAACTAATGCTCAAATTTGTGAATTACATCAACTTTCATAAGTTGTGACAATTTCAAAGACATATGACGTAATTTGAAATGCAAAGAACATTTTATGTAATAATGAAAAGGGAAAATTAACGAACCATGAAAAGTGCATTTTAAACATTTATTTGAGTAAAAAAATAATTCAGTATTTATTAATCTCAAAATGAAAATTCTTCGACAGAATTATTCTATAAAATATAAGGAACATTATTAGTACTAAAAAAAAAACAAAAATCGCAATTTTGACCAAAATTTGACACTGTGTAGGTTCACCATCCACTTAAATACTTTTAAAAAAGTTTCAATTTCTCAAAGAAATATTTTAACGGAATTTAATAGATTAGTGAGTCATCGGTCTGCAACCGAGAGTTAGTTATAATTTCGCTTTGTTAAGTATTTATACTTATTTAAAATAAGTCAGTTTGACAGAATGGATATTTAAAATAAACATGTTTTATATTAAAAGGAATAAATGTAGAAATGAGTGAAAAAGGAAAAAGTATGTAGTTATAAAATAATTTGAAAACCATTAAATATTTTATATTTAAAATATCAAATTTCAAATCATGACAAATATATTTATGTCTCGCTTTCACCAATCTTTTAATAGACCTTAACCTTTGCACATCACGTTCCCCGGATTCCCAAAGTCTTCCATAATTACTGACTTCCAAGAGAGAGAGAGAGATTCACTTCTTATTCTGCTCCCTTAGTAACACCTTCTAATGAATCTCGCCTACACCTCACCAAACAGTACTCAAAACTTTAGGATGCAACCGACACAACTCACTACCTTTTGTAGTCTAGAAGTGAATTTTGGGATGAAATTCGAACATTCTAATTCATGTCTCGAAGGGACTGACTCGTTCTAAAAAGGGGGTGTAGAGGAAAGGAAGGCATCACCTAATTAATAACAACTCTTCCACCCCGGTTATTGAGTGCGCCAACTTTTCGCCAAGGTCTAATTTAATGATTCGAGCCATATGTTGGTAACGTGATTTCTTTGTCATAAGGGCCTCTATCACGATCCTCTCCCGTTACCTTCATAATGAGATGAGTTTACGTCTTAGTCTCCCCCTCTCCTCTCTGGATTGTAGGGGGTGGAAGCATACCGAAGGATTTCTGAGCAGGAAATTAGCTGCCCGCCATGGATACCGGGGTATAAATGTAGGTGTAGGTGCCTTGTGTGTCTAATAAAAGAAGAATGCAGAAGGATGTTCGGAGAAAGGAAGTTTAGTTTCTGGAAGAATTGGAGGAGATTTTTCTTTTCTTGGATTTTAATCTATTTTATTCTGGTTTGTTTGTATACTATGGAATAAGACATCGTCCATTACAATGGTTAAAATGTCTTGTAAGAAATAAAATTGGCTATATCTTTTATTTAACCATTTATAAGCAATTCTATTTATTATTTAGGGGATGTTTATGTGCCTCTTTCAAGAGCGTGCCTTTCATTTACCGCATGGATAAGAGGCTGGACTAGTCGAGTGGATGTAATTACGTGATCTTGACCTATACCATGTAAGAGAATTGATGCGCGTTAAATCTGTCGGAGCTTCAAGTACTCATGTCTGCATGGTGTGGAAGTTCAGAAAGTAGGGTGCTAGCTCAAGTGTCACTCTCATTATTTGGCTCGGTGCCCAAAATTACAAATTCTATCAATAATACTCCTAATATAGCTTCAAAGCTAGAACGTTCATAAAAAAAAATCAATTTTTCAAAAAGTCACTAAAGTCGTTATTTTCATGAGCAACAAACACAATATGAATGATTTTAGAAACTCTTGATTCTTTTAAAGTAGGAGTCTTCAACCCGTGGCCCACTGATGGTATTTTAGTAGCTCCTCATCTGAATTTGAGTCAATTATACGCCGTTAAAGTATTATACATCATTAAATATATTATACTCCATATCGGATGCGTTTGATGAAATCGAAGCTGTCAACTCTACTGCCATCTTGTTTATGACGTAGGGCACCGGATACCCCATTGGCTGGAATTTCAAGCAACTTTTTCAGCTCGTTGGGGAAAAGTTGTTAGGAGCCTTTGCTATGACAACTAGTAGGAATTGTTCGAATTGGGTGGAAAATTACTCCAAACGTGTATGTGAGATAATGCCTTAATACTCTTAATGTAGCTTCAAATTTCGAAGATAATAAAAACAATCAATTCAAACCAAACCCTATAAAAAGTACATAAGATTAGCACACTTAATTTTGATAACCAAAATATTTTTTTAACAGTCTCAAAATTTTAAAGTCTCTGAAGTCGTTAGTTTGTTGAGCAACAGGAAATAATTTTTCAACAATTTTAAAATTTTTTATCTGATTCTTTTAAAGTAGGAGTTTTAAAACCGCGGCCCACTGATGGCATTTTAGAGGTCCCTCATCTAAATTTGAGTCAGTTAAAAATAATTGGCGTCTGCTTTTGGTTCTAAAAACTCCCTTTTTTCTGTTATTCTTGATATTTAGACCATTTCACTGATATGTTTGATATCCATTGGAGATAACATTTCCAGAAAATGAGGAATTTATAAAAAATGCACTGTATCATAAATAATTTTAAATATAAAATTGCTCTGACTAAGCATACAATCTCAGAATTTTTTGGAAAAAAAGTGGACTTTTATCTGAAACAGGTTTGCAAAGTAAAATGTCTGTGAATAGTTTCTCTTCCCTTAGAATCTGTAGTAGTCTTGTAAAACAAACCATTCATTTTTTTATATAAATTTCCTGACTGCAATGTTTTTGACAGTCGTGTTTTGTCCGCGGATCATTGTCAATTTATTAATTTGCTCCTCAAGCGTGAAAAGATGAAGACACCCTATTTTAAAGACCGTTATGTGGAACACCAATGATAACAAATTGAGCTGGAATTTTCTCGTTCACTAGTGCTGAAATTTGGGAAAGGGAGGTATTATCTGATTTGAAGTCCACACAATCTGATTATTATTTTTCCTTTCCAATATTCTAATAAAACCCATCCAATCTGATACTTAAAAATAAGATTCTTATTATCAAAATCAATTACATAATAATTATTTCAATCGTAATATTTCTTTCTAAAGAATGGAAAGTGTAAAATGAGAAATGGAAAATTTTCTTCTCTAAGGATATTTTATAGATCTCTAAGTGTGTGTAGAGAGGTGAAAGGCCACTGACCACCCCATAGTGCTCTTCCTTTAAAATTAGAGTGAAATCCAGCTAAATTACACTATATTTTTTTTTGTATGGTGCTGAAATCTGCTGCTAACGGCATGCGTAAATGTAGTCCCTTGCCGTGGTGAATTTTGCAGGCCTTGACCTATTATTTCTGTCGATCAGGAGGAATAAATAACAACAACATAAGTGTGTGTTGAAAACTATACTTTGTTCTCACTGGTAGGTACAAAACTTTCCAAGTCTAAAGATGCAATGATTTTTCCTTTTAAGGGTGTATAAGAGCATGAAGTATAACAATGATTTATCAGCCATGTTTCAGCCAAAAAGTGTCATATTTTTTTTTTCATATCACTATACATTTAACTTACACTTGTGAACGGTATTCACCACGTTAAAAAACTTAACCTAGATTACCTTTAAGAAATTTAATATATGTAAATTGTAATATAATATTGCTCTGCGTTTATGTTTTTATATATGTATATTTACATAACGTTTAGTTTTAAAAAAAATGCTTAAAATGTTTTGGAGCAGATCATTTTTTGTGATGCAATAATTAATACGCCCTATCAGTTTAATTAAAGTATTTCACTGGCTAAATAAATCAAGAAATATGACCTAATTTTTAAATAATTGTAATTTCTTGCAATAAGGTCGTTTAAAATATTTTCCATTTCTAACATTTAACTTTGACAAAATAATGTAGAATTTTATTGACAGTGACATGGTTTGAACACCTGTGTTATTCTCAAAATCGAGTTATACAATAATATTTAAAAATCAAATAAGAACTCTTCAAATAGTAAACTTAGTTTTGGACGGAGAAAAAAAATATTATTATATAACTGTACCAATATTTCAGAATATTTTAAGATGAAAGTGGATATATAAATATTTTCAATTCTAGATATAAGAGATAAAAATACCTTTTACGAGATACCATATCTCGAAAAATTTTACTTTTAAATTTTATTCACAAAAAACTTCCCGTTAGTGTATGATTATATACTAACAGGAATGAATTATTATCTCATTCTGAGTATCAAATAACCTCTCATTCACTCGTTAAAAATTTTTAGTATTCTAAAAATATTTAATGATAAATAAATTCCATAAAGCAAGCGAATGCAGATTTAGAAGTATTCTACAAAGAGTAAACAGACCAAGGTGAAAAACTAATATGCTTTCTTAAGTTTTCATAGACTTAGGACTGATATGTTGGGTTAAGCACGTGTTTTATTAGATCAAACCTTATATATAAATAAGTAAATATTAATGAAAATAGGTTGATGCATTGTATATGTATTGAAATCATGACATTAACAGTATCACAGAAACGGAATGTTTCATAAATACTGGTACGTGTGGAAAAAGCAAAATTGTATTTGTCGTGTTGTATTAGAGACATATCTGGGGATAGAGCTGGCCATGAAAGTGGAGAAGTACGAAAGCAAGTAGTAGGAAGGCGTGCTAATTGCAGCTAGAGATTATACTGTTAAAATTTAAGACCAGGGATTTTAGTACGATGGGTAACACAATATATATATATATATAAAGTAAATATCTGCTTTTAATTTATTTGAAATTTATAAAAATTTATCACGCGGAATATTTCTCAAATGAATCTGATTATTTACGTGGATAATTCGCGTTATAACGACTATTTGGTTTTCAATGGACATATTGGCAAGAGCAAACTATTATTCTACATAAAGCTTATTTCATTAAAAGTGATTGACATTGTATTCACCTTTTTAAAAATATGTCGTCTTGTGGAACTTGCTTACAAACGTCGGATGAAATTAAACAATCTCTTATTTGTCAAAAATTCCTTTTTTTACGGTTTGAACCCTGGAATTTTCTTTGTCAGTAAAAGCAAATTCATGGAATCAATCTTTTAAGAATAGGTTTTGAATCTTTATTTTTTCGAAGAATACTCTGTATATCCTTACATTTAGCAAATAATAAATAGTTTGATGGACGATTTTTAATATTAAGTAAAGTTCTTGAAATTATGAAAGAGTTATGCATAAATGTTTTTTTCTGAGAATTGTTATGATACTTCCATCTGATACCCTAGTTATAATTTTTGGGAAAAAAATAGATATTTAAAAATTTTTTAAGTGATTCATTACGAATCAATTCTTATTTAACTGTTGGGGAATTTGTATCATTATCTGTATAGTTAATTGTTACTTAACCAAATCAAAAGTTTTTCTACCATATGTTTTTAATTTAATTTTATGTTTAAAAAATATTTCATATGTTGTGAAAATAATATTTTTTACTATTTCTAATTTCTAAGAAAAAAAACCCTTCTTTTGGATAAATATTCAAAACTGTCAGAAAAAAATATTAAATCCAATTTAGTTTGTTAAATTTATGAATAATTATGAAAAAGAGTATAATTTTTGAAGAAAACGAGAATTTATATATATATATATATATATAATCCGGCATAATCAGGTCGAGATTTTATGTTTATATCAATCAGATATACATTTAACTCCCAAATTGTAGTTCGTATATAAATATAGTGAAGAAAATAATATAACACTTTAAAATTTTACATAATTCTATTTTAATATCATGGATATTTGATATGAAGCCTCCTATACACTATTGTAGATTTGTCTAACGGAAAATCGTATAGATTTTATTTTGTTTATTTTGTAGCGCAATATAACTATTCAATTATCATATTCACTTATATTATTTGATTTAAAAAGACTCTTTTCTATTTGCATCCCAACATCAGCTTCATAATCTGAAGGAAAAGAAAACATTAGTATATATATATAATTCCTTTTAAAGTAGAATAATCGATCTTGATACTACCTTAAGAACTTTTTTGCCCGCCTTGAGTAAACAAAATAAATTACAAAACACCCAATTCCCCACTCAAATATTTTGATCTTATCGACCATTTCCAACCAAAGTTCGTTGGTTGATTTTAATCTTGTCAAGCTTATATCCACCTCTATAGGAAAAAAAAAACAAGTGCTTCCGTCAATAAGTGAAACGACGACCCTATCATCATTTATCGGATTCTCCTGGTTAAAAGTGTAACATTTTAACTGTGCGTCTACCTGGCTGATCGATGACGGGGAGTTCACAATGGGCCCAGCAAGTTGAGTGGCAGCGCTTAAGACGTCTTCCTTCTAATAACATTTCAATTACCAGACACATTTCATCATGAGCAGATGGAGCACAGCTGCAGCTCATACCCTTTCCACTTTCTTTCGTCAACCCCCCGGCACCCCCTTAAGCAGAGAAGTGGTGTATGTCCCAGACTGAGTCATTTGATAGAATATACAGGATGTTTTGCATTATTGTACTTATTTAAAGAGGATTTGAAATCCAGTTTTGTTCTTTTATTTTAAACCTTGCTCGTAGAAAATAGCGCGACTGTGTAATGTTAGATTTTTATTGAAAAAAATCCTATTTTTAGTTCCAGTTACATATTTTGAGTCTAAAAAAATTGTATGTAGTAATCGGCATTAGTTTCATATAACGGTCAAATGTATCACTTAATATCATGATTGTATCTTTTTATAGTTATACAATGGTTCGTAAAAAATAATAAAATGGTTTTGCAGATACTATTAATGAGAATTATTTTGAAAATACAAATTTATAAAGATATATTGTAAATGTTTTTATCCATTTTATACAACCAGCAGTATGTTTATTTAAGAGATTATTAATAAGATTTAAACACGATTTGGAATTAATTTATAATATATTTTTTCGTAGAAGACCGGGCATTTCTACGTTAGATTTAAAAATGCTTAGAAAAAGTATTTTCATTTAGATAGATGAGTTATTGATTAAAAATATTATTTTCAGATTATTACAAATTTTCTAAATTACATTCCTATTTATGCTTAAATAATTGAAAAATTCTTCTGTTGTTATAGAGCAATTATTTATGAGAAATGATTTAAACTTCTTAGTATTGCTTATAACATGCATTATTTCAATCGTTTATACTAGGGTACTCATAGAGTGCGTTATTTTTATATTCTTATACTATACAAACTAGTAATAGAAAAAATGCATGTTTTGTTATTTGTTTTTGATTATCCAGTAAACAAAGTCTAAACTTGTTGATTTTCATGATACGATTTATAAATTATTGGAGTGTTACTTGAGAATTCTTGGTATCTCAGGAACTTCAGCAAAGTCTGTAAATGTCGCTTCTGAACCATAGCTCAACCACTAAGGAAAAGAAACATTTCAGGGAAAACATTTTCATCCAAATAAGAAATGAATAAAAACAAAACCCCAAAAATATTTCTCAGTTTCTTTAATATATTTATTCTTATCACCAACACAAATTAGAATAATTATAAATATAAAAGAATAAATATTTATGAACACAAAAAAAAACAAGTTTTAAAATTATTAATATTACAAAATTCTTATAAATAAATTATTGATTTATTATATTACATTATAAAATAATGTTCACTTTTATGTAAGTAGCATTATTACTCCATCGATCTCTGTAGCAATTAAAGGCAATATACTTAATGATATAGCATAACTTTCTATGTAATACAGAAGAACTCCCCCCCCCCACACAAAACTGACAGAGAAGTTTTATATACAAGATATTCTTGACTTTATTTCCTAAATCATTTTTAAGGATTTATTGCTATAGGTTTTATAAGTTTCCTTATGTTTGAATGATTCAGTGCTCATCAATGATCAAGATGTTAAAAAATTTTTAAATTACAAGCATGGAAATGTAAATTATTTTCATTTCACTCTAATAAAAAATTACAAAATGCTGGTTTTGAAAATTTCTAATTAGTGATAGCAATTTTGATTGCAGCACTATTTTTAATATCAATTAAGTGAAATACAAAGTCCTCTAACTTACGACATTATTCTTTATATACTTTGTTATTTACATATCTGTAATATGTATTTCAGCTAACTTGAGCTTTTGCAAATGATAAGAATTATGAAATTCTTAATCAGAGATGCTTAAAATTTTGTTACTTTGCAAATTACAATATGAGAAACAAGAAATATTTTCATATAAAGTTATTGAAACAGATGAAAAAGATAAAGATTGAAAGAAAAGAACAAAAAAGAGTATTTTCTTACATAAAGAAAAAGATTCTCAAAACTTTGGTACCCGTTTGGTATGAAATTACTGTGGGTTAATTTAAAACGAAATCTTAGACCTATGTTTGGGTAATATGTAAATTGGGTATAACTGTCAAGTGTGATGTTATATTTTTAAAGTTTTGAAGTAATATTATCAAATTATTTTGTATTATATTAATGATAATTCTGAAGTACAGATAATAAGAAGACAATTGTTTCAAAATATCCTATTTCTTTTTAAAAATATATAGCTTTTCAATTCAATGTTATGAGAAGATTCTTTTGATTACATCATTTCTTTGTGTATTTATTTTGACATATAGAACGAAAAACATAAGCCGAAAATATGGAACTGTCTTTACCTTATGTGATATCAAAATTAAACTAAAATGACAATATATGACACCAGTTCATTTCAGTAATTATTAAACTAAAATACTTTTCCCCATAAAATATATGAAGAGCGTAAACATCTTTCATTTCAATAAGAATTTCATTTTAGAAATTTATTCAAAACTAACTTTTTTTTTTCATAAAGAAACGAGACTTCTATCTCAATATTTATTTTATCTTTGTTTTGAAATGTAAACGTATCACTGTTTGCACCGTTTTATTTTAAGTTTTTCATTTTTTTTCCCTTCCTTTCTTCAAGGGTATTCTCCCATATCAATAAAACTCCAAGTAATAGCTTTCGTAATCCGATATATCTAGTTCACTTTTCCTCTAAGAAGGAATCTAAATTGTATTGGAGCTCCCTAGTTAGACAATCCTGATCGTTTTAAATGTGAGTACGGAGTATGTTCTTTCTTATTTTTCTATTTTTTTCTCTTTTCTGTTCTTTTTTTTTTTCTCTCTTTTTTTTTACTTAAAGTATACGACAGCTTCAAATCATTTCTTTCGAAGTAGTTTTCTGTTTACCGTTTTCGAAAAGAAACAATGACTATTCTTCTGCTGACGTAACCTTTATGGATTTCTTTTGACAACCTTTTCTTTATGATTATTTTCATTTTCTTTGGACGGAAAGATTGCAAAATGCATGTATTGGTTTGAGGGCAAATCACAAAAACTTCAGTTATGACTCGAAAGATGCCCGTAAAATCTAAACCAATTTAGCACAGCTGATAGGAAATGGGAATTTTTATTTGAAAAAAAAAAAAAGGTAAAAATGGTTATATATATATCGCGATATTAAATATAGTGGAAAGCGTTTTGAAATTTCAATTTTACATATAATTTCCTTTTTTAAAACATTGTTTTCTAAATATATCTATTTTTTCTATAAATATTCGTTATATTGCAGGTAAGACTTTTCCCTTAAAATCATACTTAGCATATCTTACAACATATTAAAATTAATTGTACATATAGACAATTTTCTTAATTTTTGGCCCGTTTAAGAAAAATTTTTTTTTTAATAATATATTATTTTAAATGACGACTCATCTAATACACTGATGCCACCAGAGTTGTAACTGTAACTAAAGAATTTGATTCTTCCCTCTTAAGGTATCCGACTGGTTTGCGACAACTTTTTTCTTAAAAAATGGAGATATGGGGATTTTTTTGTTATTTTTAGATTTGTTTAGTGCATTTTAAGAAAAATGTGCTAAAATTAAGAAGAGAAAAAGAAATTTTTATTACTAAAATGGAAAAAAAATAGGTAAAAATTGACAAAAAATATCATAAACGCGGTGCATTCTGTGCCAAAGGTTTATGAACAAATTTTCAATTTTTTCAATCTAATGTGTTGTTATATTATTCAATTTTAAAATGACCTTCAGGATAAGAGATTACTTAACCTCTTCTTGATGGATTTTTTTTGTCAAATATTAATCTCAAAATGCTCGATCACAGGTCACTGTTTACTTTTACTAACACTTGAAATTCAGTTTAACTATCAACGCTGAACCACTAACTCTTATACTCAGCGACTTGTACTTAAACAGTATTTACATTTGCAAAAAAAATCAAGTCATCTCTACGAAAAGTGGTTTTTAAACTAAAATCCCAGTTAAAGAATATTTTCCCCCAAGATGATTAGTAGAAGTTTCGAATAGAACCCGAGACAAAATCTAGGCGAATAAAAATTATCAAACCCCGAATTGACCATGACCACTAAGCTACCATGGTCATGGTCACAAAATTGTGGGTACAGTCTCATGAGTTCGAACCCCAGTTACACTAAAGTCCGGTCGTATAGAGGGGTTAAATCGGATATGTGGCTCAAAATCTTCACGTAAGCGTGGTGGGGAAGTTAGGAGAATGGGGTGCGTCATTTGACATTGGTTCAAAATTAAGAGATCCCTCGCCATTAGCCTTCGTGTTGCGACGTTAATAAACACTTACTCACTTTCGAAACCGATCAAATGTTTAGTTGTTTGTAAAATTCTTTATTTTTCTTCAGAAAAATTGTAGTAAATATATTTTCTCTCTCTCTTTTTTTGTGTGATTATTTTAAGATTTCTTCTGCTTATTTTTTTTTTATTTTTAAACATTGTCTTTCTTGTACGAAGGTCATCTATTTTATTCTTGTTTTCTACTACATGTTTCTTGTCGTGAGTATTGGAAAATGCTTACAATATTTTTTTTCCTTTAGAAATTTTAGGATTTGTCATAGTTTTTTTTATTATTTTGAATTTTTTTTTTTTTTTTTTACACAAAATGTACCGATTTTATTACAGTCAATGTTTTAAAAATAAAACTATTACGAAAATTTCATCAAATGAATTTCCATAACTGTAATTTTTTTTAAACCAATTCAGTCACTTTATCTTTAATACGATTACTCAAAGTGTTTAATATGTTGTTAAGAATAAAACATTTCCATAGAACTAATTCGGCTACAAATTCTATTCAGGAAACATTCATTTAACATTACTCAAACTTTATTCATAGAACAATTATAGTGTCAGAGTTCGTGGGTAATGAAAATCCGCACTTACTTCTTATTTTTAATAATTTAAATGGTTAAACACTTTCAATTTGAGAAATGATACAAAATTATATTGAGGTACAGACATTGGGTAAGACATATTAACAATGAATAATTTATTTTTATGCGTAAATTTGCACTGAATTTTCATTCTAGAATATAAATGTAATAAAAAGTAATGTTTTTTTTTTAAATATTATTAATCATAAATTTGAAAAATAAATGACGAACGATTTTAAATTATATTCATATACTTATTGCTATAAAGGGTTAATTTAACATTTTGTTACTTGTTAAATAATACTTAGTTTTTCTGCATTTAAAAGTAATAATTATAAAATACGATTATTTCCTTATTTTTTCTAAGTTGGAACAATGAAAAATATACTTAAATTTATAAATTGTGAGCTAAGTTATTGCATAAACTTATCTGCCATGAATTAAAAATTGTTACTTAAATATCCTTGTAGAACTTTAGAAATTCCTATTATAAAAAAAACATAATTGATCCAATTAAAATTATGAAATAAATATCTCTAAAATCCCATGGAAAATACATTTGCTTAAAAACTAAAAAACAAAACGAATTAAATTATATCAACAGCAAAAATAACTTCTGTTACATTTAAAGAGCGTGTTCTAACCAACGAAACTGTGAGCGAATCTTAGAGTCACATGGCTTCGTACATAAGGGTTTTCTCTCTCTCTCTTTCCTCCTCCTTCTCCCCCCCCTCCTATCTAATTAGATGGTCCCATCCTCCGTAATTAACACTTCTCGTGTTCTCTTGCGAGGAGAATATTAATAACAGCACCGATCGGGCGACGTTTGGTGCCATTTTTACACAAAAAGCAAGAGATATGGCGAGGAGAAAAAAAAACCGCAAGTTATTTTCAAAACCGTTCTTTCTTGACGTGAATGGTCCAATTTTCGCCGACCCCGGCACCCAATCTCGCGCAAACTTGTCCACTCGGCCATGAATCATGGTTACTTTTTTTATGGAGGGCAGAAAATTTTCTAGCATGTCGTCATATATCAAAAATAGAAGTTCCAATGGCGACGGAATTGGCGAGGAAGCCATTAACTTGGCGAGAAGTTGAGAATGGGTTCCGTTTTCCGTGTAAGCATTGGCGAGCGAGGCGATTATTTCGTTTTAGGCTCAAAAGGACTTGCTATTTCTTTCTGGGGAGAGTTTTTCTATTTATGTGGTCGCGATTTCAACATTCCGTGACTGAATGAAACGCCCTAGTAGGATAGAATGCTTTATTAATAACTGTTATCGTTTTCTCTTTTCGTGAATGAAATTCCTTTGCAGAATAAAGGTATCTATTAATAGCTGTTGTTGAAGATACTTATAAAAAATGCAAGAGAGGGGATTTATTTTAAGTGAATGCTAATATAATGTTCCATCAACTTTACATGCACAACTGGCTTAATATGATCTTGGATTAAAAATGATTAATTTTACTTTTACCATCGTTTTTTTTTAATTGCGAGCTAATTAAACATTTGTTTAAGCGAATTAATTGATTGCATATAGTAACAAATACTTGAATAATATTCCCTTCCATTGCCCTTTTGGAGAAAAGAAACATTTTTTAGCAAGAAATTTTATTTAACGAGAAATATATTAAAAAATTTTAGTGTTTACATTTTTAAAATCATTTCGGCACAATTAATAAGTTTTAAAGATAATTAATAGAATTTTATGTGGTTTCGGTAGCCTAATGTTTATGGTCACTGACTCGTGGTCACTGTGTCATGAGTTCGAGTTTGGGGCCACCGTGTAGAGGAACCGATGCTCGTTAAATCTGTCAAGGTTAAAAGTCCTCCCATTAGTGTGGAGTTGTAGTTTGAACACAAAGGGGTCAGCTCCGGTGTTATCCTCGTCACTTGACCGAGGTTCAAAGTAATGAAATCCGTCGCCAATAGCCCTTGAGTTTCTTTGTACCTCAATTTAAATAAATTTTCTCTCAGTGACATCTTTGTTATATTGTTAAATGAATGCTCCTTAAAATAACATTTAAGATTCAAATAGCTGTGAAAAGAAACGTGTGTATATGTAAATAAACATAATTATTGAAAAGACTGAACTACATTGAAAACATAATTAATTTAAGGCTTCTCAAGACCCTTAACATATATTTGTGCACTCGATAAAACATTCTTCTTTAAAACAATGTAACTTATCAATAAAGCAAAACAATCATTTTAAATTTTTATCACATGATAATCATATATATTTACATTATTTTTTAAGGTTTCGGAGTATTTGAGAAAAAATTAAAAAAGCTATAAAAACAAATTGGAGAATTTTTTTAAAAATATGAGAATTAGTATTTTACCCCGCGCAGGATTCTGAAGTACAAAATTGATCGAAATTTACAAATTAATTTTACTTGGTATACATATGTTCACTTTAGAAGTTATACTAACGTTTAAGAAATTTAGACAAAAAAATACTTTTTAAATACAATAATGACAAAAATTTTAAATTTTTAAGAGAAAAAGAAATTTAAATTCAAATAAAAAAATTTTTATTATTTTTTTTAAAAAAATTGTAGTATAAGTTATGAATAGCCTTATTTTGAACACGTGTATGAAATTTCAAATTGATATCATAAATGTTTTCTGAGAAATCCTCACGCAAGTTAAAATTTATTGTTTTGAGAAAAATGAAGAGATAGGATTTTTGCTTAAGGATCACAAGGAATTTCTCAATAACTTCGGAAGTTTTTAACTTATCAACAAAATTTTGGTATCAAAATGCTCAGAATGGTTAAAACTTTAACACGTATATTTTTCTTCAAAAAATTGAATAATTTGCAATTTAAAAGTTTTAGAGCGCTTAAACACATTCCCACGTGCACGCGCAAAAAAGTATAAAGCATTTACTGTAATTTTAGAATTAATGCTTAAAATGCGTGTCTAGTAAGATGTATCTCTTATTCTCCAGTATCGCACGTATAATTTAATGAACTGAAAGAAAGCATTAGTTTATAACCCTTCATTACATTTAAAAAAAAACATATGCATGTCATGTTTTACTAAATATTTAGAGCTCAAAATAAGATAACAGTAAATAAGAACCAAAGAGCGGTCTTATAACTAAATACATACACCGTATTCTTCCTTTTCACATATCAAATTCTTCTTTTATTCAGTAGCAAGAGCAGCTATAGACAAGTTGATTCATAGAATACTTTTGAACAACATAGTGAGCACTGTTTCAAGTGAAATTCAATGCAGTCTCATATTCTTTATGTTATGAGCTGTAAGAGGAACGAGTTATCGTATGTCGTCTCATGCCTCAAAATTGCGTGGCTCGTTGCTAATTGTTGTTGTGCAGCATCTAATCTATGATAATTAAAAGTCAACCCATAGATTGCTAACTGGCTGCTGCCTATTAATAACCACTGCATTGTTAGCCATAAAAGATGCTGTAAATATGCCCTCCATTATAAAATGTTTTGTTCCTTCCCCTCATATGATAGTCATTCACAAATAATGTGTTATCAAAGGTTTTAAATACACCACAGTGCTTCTCTCAAATTTCCACATTTGATACCTACTTTTCTATCATAATATTCCTCGCGTCTCCCTCCATATAATAACAATGTATTAAATTCAGTAACGTAATTTGACGCTAAACCTGCAATAAGATTTTAATTATGAACCGTACAAATCAAGGTAAGTATTAACCATCACTATATATTTAGTTACTTGTAGTTATTAGAATTCCAAAATTAATTATCAAATACATTTAGCAGAGTGCTGATACATTTATATATCATTGTATAATGATATTTATATATCATTGTATAATTATATAAATGCCTCATTGTGTATTTATGTCTTTGTAAATGTGTATTTTATTTTTATTATGTCAGAATGTATTTTGTTTTGCTTCATTTCAGTAATTTAATCATTTTTTTAAAAAAAATAATCTTTTATTTTCGATATGTTCTCCCCCCCTCCCACATAGGGCTATCACGCCCTCTAAGAGGGGGTACCCCCAGTTTGAGAAATGCTGATATAATATCTTCATCAAAATTTCTTATTAATAATACATATATTAAGCTTAACTTTCCTTTATAATTCTTCTCATTTTTATTGTTTCTTTATCCGTATATCTACAAAATTATTATTTTAGCAAATGCCCAAACGGTGACCACTGTCCATCTATTCACTCTAACTTTCTTCCATCCTTCAAGCGATATACCTGGCCTTTTGTCTCCCACATTCCTCATCCCCCGATCGATCCTTCAGACGATCAACCCTCAATAGAACGTTTGTTGTAAAAGGCCTCGAGTTGACCAACAAGAGCATCCTCCGGTCGTTTGTCACTTCCTCCCCGCACTATCCAGCCACATTTAATGGAGAATCATTGTTGACGACAACGGCTCTTGAATGTCCAGCAGATGAGGATTTAAAGAGCGGATAGTATTGTTGTTATTATTATGATTATTTTTGCTTTTTCCTGGGAAGATTTTTATTTATAGTTGAGCTATTCCGGTGATATATATTTCGTTTTTAGATTTAACTGGAGCAGGGAGCGTATTTATTTCTGCTTTTCTTTTTAATGTAGGGAAATTTATAAAAAGGTTAATAAATATTTTTGTATTCTGAAAAAATATAATAAAGTTTGGTGAGAACAATAATTAAAGTAATATATATATATATATATATATTGCTTCAATTGTTCAAACTTTCGATAATTCGAAGTATATGTTTAATCCCTGGAAATACTCTTGATATTTCGTACTAAAACAATACTTGGTACACTCAATATTTCGAAGTAAAATCTGTGGCTGGCCAGACTACAACACGTGGTAATTCAAAGTTATCTTATAAAGCTCTCGACAATTCGAACACTCACTATGGTGTACAGTCTTGTAGCAAACAGGTTGTAGCTTACAAGTTTTGCGTTGTATTATTTCTAAGTGTTTCTCCTGTAAAGTAGCCCCTTTGACGACGATCTGTCTGCTACCCCTTCTTTGTGTTTTCTGGTTTCCCTGACGAAAATACACATTTATTGCTTGCCTTTTTCAATTGAACAATAGATCAACCGCACCTGTTGTCAGCCTTCCATGTCTTTCGTTTTCCCACGTGGCCTTGCTATTCCTGTATTCAAAAAGGATAGTCCACTATTGTGAGGAAGATATGTGCGTAGGATTGTGTATGCATCTATTGAATGTATTCCTTTAACACATGATTTTAAACTTTTGTATAATATTTATACTTATAGCATGTACTTTTTAAAAATACTTCAAAATAATTTATATATGTGTACAATTTTTGTTTTAGTACATAGTCTCCAATTTAAATGTGTTAGAAAAAACATTTCTCTATCCTCTCGATAAATCGAGGTTTTTCATTGGTCCCTTCAACTTCGAATTATCGAGAGTCCACTGTACATATAGTAACATGACTCGAGTAAAAGCTTTCTTATTTTTTTATTACATGCTGAGGCGATATATTTCAAGTTGTTGAATGGAGGAGGTATCATTTTGTAGCATGTTGCAGGTATTCCATTTTTATTTTCCATTAAAATATTTATGCGATTAATAACAAACGCACCCACATACTACGGCGATTTTCACAGTCACATAGCAATTACAATAAGCAGCAGCAACGTTTCATAGGACGAAAACAGAGCAGAAAGATAGATTTCCAATACCTTATAGTTTTTATATGAAGCAACAACAAGAAGTCTGACAATCCGCGAGACTTCCCTAAATGGATACATTAATTAGTGGAAAGTTATCGCTCGATAGAATCTGATGTAATCTTATTTTTAAAAAATGAGAGCTGTTAATTTTCCAAGATACAAGGTTACAATAATTCCCATTATACGGGTAGCTATCAATTATTTACGCGCGAGCTCTGAAGGATAGGACCATTACAAATTAATATGTTATTCAGGAAGAAATTAAAGGGAAATATTACAAAAAAATTAAATCCAGTGGTCGAGTGGTAGCGCATCGCGCTTCCACGCCACTGGTTCGAAGTTCAAATCCCGGGCTGAAAGGTCACCTCTGCCTTTCATCCCCTCAGTGGATTGATAAAATGAGTAACAAGCCTACTTGGGAACTAAACAGTGGGTATTTCGCATCAGACTGACCATTTGACTGGAACATCTGGCCCTTAGTGTCCAAGGTCACGTATACTGAGATGGTCACAGCATGTTTTAGACCTAATGGGCGGTTGTGTCACTGAGTTTAGTTTATAAATAAATAAATATATATATATATACATAATGAGAGTGCACATATATTTACTTAAAAGTATAAATTAAGTACCAGCTTTTATTTTAAAAAAAACAAGATATCAATCAATGGCATGGCCAAGTAATTTTAGCGCGTTTTTCACATGTTGTATTTTACAATAATGCAACTAAGGAAAATTCGGGAAAACTATGGGAAATTAAATATGATTCGGCTCATCTAGGGCACAAATGCGACCAAATGCCGAAAACTCGAGGTCAATTGGTTGCTTATTGGCTGAGAAAAAGGTACGACAAAATATGGAAAGAAGACGAAATTTGCGTCCTAATAGCGCTTTTGTTCCACTACGTGAAAAACGCGCTAATTAATCCAGATTTCTATTTCATTTGATTAGATAAAGATTTCTTTAAATATTATAATACATTTTATACACATAAGAACGCGGATTTTTTTTATTATAACCTCTCTTTTTCTGATTACTCCATTCAAATTCGTATGTTGCCACGGCAACTATAGGTAATGGCCAGCGTGCCAAGAGTCCGATCCCAATGACACTGAAGAACCATCATATAGAGAGGTAGATGCTTGTTAAATCCGTCGAGGTCCAAATTCGACTTGTTGGGTTGGTGAAGAAGTTCGGAGAGGGAGGTGTTCCAATTCCGTTCCCCACGTCCACGTGTTGCCTTGTAGTACAGCGTTAATATACACTCCTGAAATTGGTATAATATCGATAAAAATCCGTGAATCTCCTTTTTATCTTTAGTGACTCTAATAATCTGATTGAAAAGTAAAAGCAGTATATATAAAGATATTTTGCGGCTTTTACCAGTATAATAGAAATTTTGCAAATTATTGCATTTTGGCCTTTAATTTTAATCCTTACTAATACTATAAACGCGAAAGTTTGGATTTATAGATTTTGTTACTCTTTCCCGCAGAAACAAATGAATGGATTTTAATGAAAGTTTACAATAATATAGCTTATACATCAGAATAACACATAGGCTATAATTTATAAAGATAGTGTGTGAAGTATCCAAAATATAACGATAAATGTTAAGTATAAGTAGGAAAAAATTCTGTCACCTACATGCTATTCTGGCATGCGCAGTAAAAACCGTTAGAGTTACGCCTATATAATCACGTATACAAAAAAACTGACGATATCATATATCTATCTTTTATGTGTAAGCCATTATCGCCAAAATAGTGAACCATAAATGCAATAAAAATTCATAATTGATTTCAATGCACGTTTTTATTATGATTTTACTATCAACCGATCACTATGAAAATTGGCAAACATATGTATTCTTTTTGAAAAGGTTTTGTGCAATCCTTTTTGTTGTAGTTCCGCACCAGGTGGCGCTATAGAATATCAACTTCTGCACCATTAAATACATCGCCAAGTTGCCAACAGGGTCGCCAAAAATGATGCTAACTTGGCTCTACCGTCAAGAATTCGTTATGTTTCCATTGAATCGCCATTATAATGTAAGGAACGGTGTTGCTTGCGAATATTACAATTTTAACATAAAATAAATACAACATAATGTAATATTATCGTGTTACACATCCAGATATAAATTATTTACACTACTTTAGGCGTCCATTACAACAAATTTGTAACAATGTGTTACTTAGCTGAGCAGCGAGTAGCTGTTTTCAAAAATCGACCCGCAAGAGAGTTACGATGAGTTATAAATAAAGAAATCCTGTTTATCAGCTATTAGATCTACAGCCTTAAAATTTTTTTAAAAAAAAATTGTTTTTTTTTTGTTCAGCTAAGATTTGTAAAAAGCTTTTTTCTGTTACATTTGCTATTAGCGTAAAATTAACTCCTTAAAAACTTCTTTATCCTTCAATCTGTATTGTTTAATTTTTCAATTCACCCATGCGAAGAACAAATATATCAACTAGTGTAACATAATTGCACATTTTTATTGATGTTTCGCTCATTTTCATTTCATTATGGTATGCTTATAATTTTCTTCTAATCGAAATTAATTTGATGACTAATAATCCTCACATCAAACAAAGTGTAAAGGAATAAAATATTTAAAATATCAATGCTTTTGCAGTCATCTGTGTTTTTAGCAGTGAATATTTTGTGCCTAAAGATAGAAGGAAACATTTTATGAATATAAACATTCCTTGTAATGCTAATCCCCCCCCCCTCCCAAAAAATCAAAATTTGGAGTTAGTACAAAATTGTGTTCTTCATTTATGTTTGTCATCTTATCAAAAAAGCATGCTTAATCCACTTTCATAACCTCAATTTCGAGTTGTCACTTCACCTCTCAGAAAACTAAACCACAATTACTCTTTAGACGTAAAATAACTTTAATTGAAGAAATCTAAAAAGATTACAATGAAATTTCTCTCGTTATCATTTCGTCCATCTTAAAACTTAATGTTTCCTCTGAGAAGATCCTCCAGAAATGAAAGGGTTAACATCTCTACAATTTTTATTGGCATATTGCAGAAAAGTCAAATATAATTTTTCAAGGAACATAATTTGAGAAGAACTTTTCCAAAAATAACATAAAGAACGAAGACCTCCATCAGCATTTACTGCAAGAGGAGAGCAAAGTGGTAATGAGTATTTGTAAGAAAACATACACCCATACTCCCTCACTTACCATTACTTTAAGTGCTTCAAGGTGCTAGAAGTTTGTAGAGGAATTACAGAAAATCCCCTCTCTCTTTTTCTAAGGGGAGGGCGTCGAACGAAACATACAGTGCACACCCCTAAATGCAGCTGCATAAGTGCCTACTTAGTAAAAGTGGGTTAACGCTTGATTTTGATGTGGAATTTTTTTTCCTGTCCTGGTGCGAAAATGCACTACACATTTGCTCGCCAAGTTTTATGAATTTTAATTAACCGATGGGGTCCAGCTAGTAATCGTTTGGATTTAATCCTGTTTTGAGGACTCTAGAGGGAACACTTCGATCGGATTTTTCGGATGGGGGTGCTTACAGAAATATTCTGTGTAAAGGGTGGTGCTTTTGTTAGGGAGGAATATTCCAAAAATGGGATGCTGCAGAGATCACATTAAAACCACTTCTTAATTACAGCGATGGCGAGCGGATTAAAAAAAATTAGACGAAATTTGTAATGTTTTTATTATATGAATCTATGAATATTAAGTAGGATTAGTGATTCAAGTGATTTTTAATGGACTTAACTATAAATAGAATTTGCATTCACAGTTTCACTAATGCTGTGATGATTAAGATTAGTGTTTAAAATATTATGTGTGGAAAGGAAATCTTGTCTTTTTCAAATCTGTGAAAGAAATTATTTCAATTTCAAACATTTATGTTTAATTTGTGAAAAGAACTATCAAAATCGTGAGATTTGATTTGAAAATTTCTATTGTAAAATTGATATTTTTAATCCTTTATTTATACACACACACGCACACATATTAAAGTTTATAACCCATAAACCATGTTAGTTAATGCAATATAATTTATGAGGCATAAGAAAAAAAATTTTTTTTTCGTTTTATAATTCTTAAAATTGAAGCAGAGATAAATGGTATAACGGAAGTATAGTATGTTTTATAAGCAATTAGTTACAATGAGCTTAGAATCTTTCATACACATTTTAAACTGATAATCCTTAAAGAGAATCATGGATACCACATTGGTATTATTGTGTTAAAATTAAGTTAGAAGATGAGTTTAAAAAATTTAGTTTAATGAATAAATTGTGTAATCAAATATTATTTATCCGGTATCAGGAAATATTGAATTATTTTTTATTTACTTTTTTTGCTAATATAAGCTAAATTAGTATTTTATGCAAGATATAAGAGGAATATTTTACGAACACATTGATAACTTTCAACTATAATGTTTTTTATTGTCCCGAAAACAAATAATTTTTCAAACAAAATAAACTTTTTTTCAAAATATTAAAAATAAGTGTTTTTTAATATGTTATTATTTTGAATATATTCATGAAGACATATATATATATAAATTTAAAGTTTTTTGATACATTTCTTCATTAATTTTTTCTTAACCAATCGGTTGGGAACCGAGGTAAGAAATTATAATTGATACAAATGTATTAGTAATTTATACTTTAAAATGACGAAATTTCATTCAAATTTAAAAATATATAATCTTTTAATAAATATATTTCCAAACTACTCTTTTGATAAGCAAAATAACAACGTCGATTACTGTAAATTTATGGATAATATATAGAATATATTAAATTTATGATGTATAAAATAGATATTTATAAATCAGGCAAATATAAAAATTCACTAATAATGAATAATAAGGCGTATTAAAATATCTGTATTATATCTTAAAAATAGTGGA
Organism: Trichonephila clavata; assembly: GCA_019973975.1. NCBI lineage: Eukaryota > Metazoa > Arthropoda > Arachnida > Araneae > Nephilidae > Trichonephila > Trichonephila clavata. The sequence continues at coordinate 87,241 of BMAO01022388.1, read as the reverse complement.
AAACTAGTCAAATAAATTGAAAATACTCTACAAATAGGAATTTATTTTCTAGTGGCACATATATGCGATAATCAATTCATGAGCTCTCTCTAAAATTTCTACAGTAATAAATAATAACTTTAAGAGCAATTGTAGGTAAGTTTCGCAAATAAATTCGGTTAATTCATTTAAAATTAACTTCAGACAAAATGACATTTTATGATATTTATCATCTGTTACAAATAATCACCTTCAAATCTCCTTACGCATCTTATTTTCAATGAACTAACCCTTCTAAATCTAAATTTTATTCCTTAAATCTTAACAAATTAGCTAAATGTAGGATACCACGAAGGATTTTCCTATCAATTATATTAAAATATTCCCAATCCTTCGGGTAACTTTAAGTGGACAGCCTCGAAAATCCTTTCAGTACAAATGACCATTTCACAGTTTCCAAGTGTACGAGTTAAGTGCTTGAAACGGAGTCGGATTAAAGTATTTAAAATGGAGGTCATCCAATGTTAGAAAGTGGTATTTTACAAAACTTTCGAAAAATTCGAGAGATTTAAATTTGAAATCAGGTCAAATTGTTTCAAGAAGCGGATTTATGAGTTAGTGATTCAGTGATCAAATTTAGTCCTAAATGTTGAGGTAACACTAATATTGATTGGCGACGATGAGAAGTGAATTTTACAACAAACAGTTTCGTTATTTGAGAGCTAGATTAATTAATCAGTTTCACTAGTGTGTTTTGACAAGTTGTACACAAATTTGCAACATTAAATCTTTAGCAGTGTTATTTAACACATTTAAAATACGCCATTAAATTCGTTTAACTTAAAGGCTGCTATTTTCTGTTGCTTAGCTAAAATTATACATATATATTATATATATACATTTATGTGTATTTGTGTGTAATGACTTAAATTGATATCTACTCATAATTCCAATCTGCTTTATTAATAGCAAAAATTCATAAATCCTCACACCCTATTTCCAAATGCGTCTCAATTTATCTTTTTCTAAAGCCGTGTTTCTCAAACTGTTAGGTGCATCCTCTTAGGAGGGCGTGATAGCCCAACTTAGGGGCGCGAGCATACTGAAAAGACGAAAATGAAAGATTATTTAAAAATATATATTAATTTACTTAAAGAAATTAAAACATTATTAATACTGACATAATAAATAATAAAATACCTACTTCAATGAGATAAAATACTTACAAATTTATCTGTACTGTACAAGCATTTGATAATTATTTTATCCACATTAAATTAAGAACAAATTTAACAATTACTTTCGAATCCAATGGGGGTTGTTATATATAAAATTCAATATTATCTTGATAATTTGTGAGGTTTATAATTAAGGTCATATTGCAGCCATAGCATCAAATTACTATTACATTTACTTTAAATTACTATTACATTGCTATTACATTCAATACAATGTTATTGTACGAAGGGAGGGCGTGATGGAAATTGTGATTTTGAAAATATGGTCGTAAACATTGAAAATTTGAGAAACATTGTTTTATAGCATTTAAATCATTTTGTTGGTATATTTATTACTGATTTTTTAGACATTGAGTTTTTGATAGATTTATTGGTGATTTCAAGAAATACAAGATCAAAAACGGTTTTCATGCACCTTACTAACCGAGATTTGATTTTCTCTAAGCAATTATGCCATTTCTATAAATCGCTAATTATTCCCTTCGCCTAAAGGCGTGACTGTATTTTTTATACTGCGTTTTTCCCTGTATATAAAAACTTGATATCCGAATTATTCTCTCTATTGCTCTTTGTCTTAGCCAAGTAGCTATCGCGTCTCTTGCTTTTTGTCTTCGTCTAAATGTAAAGCGTGCGTGTGTGATTTTGTTCTGTGTATTTTCCGTGTTGTGTTTAAAATGTCTATGTTTGGGTGCGTCTACAACTACAATAAACAGGATTAACAATGATCACCGGAATGTATTGTCATTGCAGCATCCCCAAGTAAATAATGGTCAATGAAGAGATCCTTATCACACACACACTCGAAATGCCCTTACAGAAAATCATTATTAATGGCCACGATTACTATATATATATATATGCAGTCAGACCCCGCATTAATGAAAAATTTCAACAACTGATTTTTGATTAGTTTATATTAGAAAAATTAGGTTTTTTTTTCAAATGACATATCTTTTTTGTCCGGAAAAGAAAAAGACTTTTCTTATAAAGCAGAAAATTTTGATGGGAAAGGGTGCAGACCATTTTTAGCCATACCAGGGGCAGATGAGTGTATACTGTGGATTTTGCATAGGACAGTAAATTAATTTCTTGTCTTATCCCATTCCACAACGCAGTGGATGTTTTAAGGTTTTAATGTTAAAATTGCATTTGTGTGATTACAGAATACCTATCTGTGCAACTGAAGTTTTGGAAATTGTTGATTTGTCGAAACCAATGAATAGCGATTCTGATACAGAAATTGATAATGAAACACCAATCAAAACTGTTGCATTTTATAATGCTTTATATTGTTTGGAAACTGTGAAAATATACCTTATGCGCAGGACTAAATGATGCAATATTTTCTTCTCAGTATAATGTCAAAAATGAACTATTTGGAGTCAAGGATAAAAAGATTGACAAACATCTATTAGCCAGTATTTAAAAATTTCAATTTAACTCTAGCGTTATATTTCACTAATAATATTTTCAGCTGTTGAGTAAAAAGTGTATAATTTCTGACTGTGGACATTTTTGTGTAATTTCTTATTATATATAATTTACTAATGGTAAGGGCAAAAATCTGTTTTTTTTTTACCCCGATGCAGCGAATAACCTCGAATTAAAAAGCAAAATATTCGGTCCGAAGGAATTCGTGCAATCGGAGTCCGGCTGTAGTTCCGCGAGTCTGTTCAATCAGAACACATTAGAACATTTGTTTTAATATAGTTTAATGTATAGTATATTATATTATAATGATTTAAAATTCAAAGTACTGAAATTTCAAAAGAACTTTCTTAACTTTGTTTTAATAAATTTAGCTATTCAAGACTGATGAGAAAAGTTTAAAAATATATCTTATATTAGACAGCATAAACATTTAAAAACTTGAAGCAATTTCAAAACATACTTTTAGAATACATGCCATACATATATATAATGAAATAGTTTAGCCACATTGAAATTTTACTTCATAAATTTATGCAATTAAAACATTTTTATAAATAAAATTAAAAACATAAAACAAGTTATGTAAGCTCGTCATTTTTGGAGAAATTCAGTATTTTGGGGGAAAATAAACTGCTCAATGTAATAACAGTGAAATGTGAACGTATTTCACACGTCATTCCTTGCAATATATTTCTTTGAGAAACTGATTCAAATTGAACACCTTAATGCATTTCCATTGATGGAAAGGATAATTCAAACATAGAATGTTTAAATTAAATAAATATCCTGACTTGCTAATAGAAATGCTATAAATAAATCAGGACAGTTTATACTGATTTTTTCATTCAACAAACTGCAGAACCACGGCAAAATAAAATTGAATAGAAACAAATTGTTAAAAGATTATTCAAAAAGTTAACATGAAAGTGTTTTTGTTTGTTGATCTGAAGCATTTGTTTGTAATTGTATCCTTTGATTGCGAGAAAAATGTATTATGTTTAAAGGACAAATAACTCGGCTCATTTCGGTAATTAGTAGCAATTGAAATCGAGCACTTTTATGACGTTTTTGCAAGGAGCTTCTTTATGAAAAAGTTAACAACTGGGTTAAACAGAAGGGAATTGTTAATAATTGTTCGAAAATGTTACTGAAGGGTTATTTAGAGCATCAGTTATAATATTTATTTTAAGTCCCTGATTATCTCTTATTTGACGAACTTACAATTACATAATATTTAAAAACCCTTATTGTGAAATAATTTTCTATTTCTTTTCAGGAATTCCGGAATAGCTCCTGTCGCATTGATTTGGAACTTGTAGTTTTACTTGGGTAAGTTCAATTTTGCTTTTTAAGTAAAATTATTTCAAAGCTTCATGTTGTAATTTGGTATTTAACATGCGACTGAACATAAATGTGGTTAATATTTATTCAGGTATTTGAGAAATATACACGGATTACAAATTTTTCTACGTGGTAATTACTTGGAAGATAATTACTATCTTAAAAATATAAGAAAACTTCCTTATAAGGAAACAGAAAATTGTATAATTAAAAAAGTATTTTTCAGCGTGCTCTTGATAAAATTAATTTGAATTACACTGAGAGTGCATAGGAAGTAATACCAATATACACGGTGTCCAGCCTTAATGTGACCCAATAGCCAATTCCCAAACCGTTCGGTTTAGACATGTACTTCCAATTTGAAAAATGTTTTAAAAAAGGTAAGGGATGTTTTTACGTGCTTTTCGAACCAAAAAGCCTATTTAGAAAAAAAAATTACAGAAATTAAATTATTATACGGTCCCCAGGTCCTATCGCTTATATTTAGGAAAAGATGCAGTACACACAAAAACAAAGTAAACACAAAAAGTTTCATTTTATTGCGATAAAAACAGGCCGAGTTATGGAACTTTGAAAATCGTATATTTCCTCAATTTTCCCGGCCGTTTTCAAGAAGCTAGTTAGGGGCCGTCTACAAAGTGAAATTAATTGGAACTCTGCCAGGAAACTTTCGTTCTTGCACGTCACTCTTACGTAAATCGTTTTTAAATTTTAAAGTGCATAAATTACGTTAATAATACAATAATTGAGTACTTACGAAATATAATTTATTCTGTACGTGTAAAATATAGACAAAAAAATATTTTGGACGAAGAAAACATTTCAAAAACAGTTTAAAAAAATAGGCTTATTTGCTGCGGTAGTGATCATGGTGATTATTAAAAATCTGTTGTGTAGTCTCTAGCAATTGCAATATTATGAATTCTAGTACGGGAGAACGAGATGTATACAAATGAAGAATACTACGAAATGGTACTCTTGTATGTGCAGTGCAATCGAAATAAGAGAGAGGTGGCAATACTTTATGAAATTAAAGTTCCCAGTCGAAGACATCCATCTTATTGTACAATTGCCCGTGCTGTTCAACACTTGTATAAAACCGGGAGTTGTCATAGATATATTCTTTCGTCTCGTGCCACACCTTCAAGCTTGCGGATACCCGCTGAGGATGTTCTAGGATATGCCCTGGCTCATCCTTAAAGTAGTGTCCAGGATATTAGCAAGGTTTGTTCCTACTCAAAATCGATGGTGTGGAACATATTATATACGTACGGGGCATATCCTTATCGTCCAGTCCTGGCGCAGGAACTAATGCCCGGAGACCAGGAGCGTCGTTTTGATTTTTGCAATTTTGTGTTAAATACACTGGATGAAAATTCTGATTTTTTTAATGAAGTTTTGTAATCGGATGAATGCTAGTTCTCGAGGCAAGGCACTATTAATACGCAGAATACGCATTATTGGTCCCTCAAAAACTCACATCGAATACGACCGAATCGTCGCCAAGTGCATTGGTCGGTGAATGTGTGGTGTGGAATATGGAAGAGCACCTTAATTGGCCCAATGTATTTCGATGGACCTTTAACATCAGAATCATACACGGAAATTTTATCTGGACCATTAGCCGATTTTTTAGAAGATGAAGTTTCCTAAGTCCTCTGGATTTCTTTCTCTGGGGCTTCCTAGAAAGCAAAGTGTACGAACGTGAATCCACGAGTAAATCCGATTTACTCAATCGAATCAGCCTGGCATGCAGGTCTGTGACACCAACTATTGCAGAAGCTACAGGCGGAGGTTCTGACGCGGCTTTGATACGGCATTTCTATGGAAGGCAGCCATTTTTTGAACATTATTTAACTTAATTTGGTCATTCTGATATAATGAAGCCCCTGATTCATGATTTGCGCATCATTATACATAATGCAATAATTTGAACGGCAAATCCTGTATTCTTTTGCTGCTATTTGTTAAAATAAGTTGTTTTAATCTTTTCGGTTCAAATTGTATTTCTTTAATTTAACTGTTATTTTTTGCCATACAGCAATACAAACTGTCAATCTATGATGTTTAAACCGATGTTTCAATATTACTATGATGTTTTTCTTTTGCTCTTTCTGTAGATAGTGAATTACTGTTCTCTAAACTCAGTGTATATACGACCCCCTTTTCTGAGCAATTCAGATGCTTCAATTTTATGTAGGAACAACTCGGTCAGTTTTTATCGTAATAAAATAAAACTTTTTGTGTTTACTTTGTTTTTGTGAACTGCATCTTTTCCTAAATATAAGTGATAGGACCTGGGGACCGTATAAAATTTAATTTTTGTAATTTTTTTTCTAAATAGGCTTTTTGGTTCGAAAAGCACGTAAAAACATTCCTTACTTTTTAAAAACATTTTTCAAATTGGAAGTACATGTCTAAACCGAACGGTTCGGGGATTAGCTATTAGGTCACATTAAGGCTGGACACCCTGTATACATACATATATATATAATTCAAAAATATACACAAAATAGTTATAAACGTAAGATAACTGTAGTCATGACAGTATAAAGTCTTAGCCACAGTAGTACTATAGCAAACTCCTGGCCTTAGAAACCAGGATTGCAGGTTTAAACAAAGTTTTGTGGCTAGCCAACCTTCACCTGTATTTGCCAATGGGAAAGTAAGAAATATATATATAATATTTCTGGCAGAAAAGATTCAAGATAAAAAATGCCCTTGGTAAATAAAATAGATCAGCTTTAACAAAATATATATTTATGTTTATATAAACTAAAACAGAAACAGATGTTGTTACCTTTATAAAAAAAACACAGTGGGTTTATTTCGATCCTGTAACGTATTTAAATTCCAAACGAAATCGATAAAATAAACTTAAAATGGCTTGTGATGGATTCATAACAATGGAATGCATTTGCATAATGTACCTATGTTTAGATTTCTTTTCTTTGCACTAGTTAATTCTCTACGATTTGAACTGTAGCTTATATGATTTAAAACGCATTAATATTAATTTATATTGATTATTTATAATAAACTTTGAATATTTTGGGGTCGGGTTTTTCTTTCTCTCTCTTTTGTAGTTTTCAAATGTACGCTTAAATCCCATGCATCATTCTTAAAAATGAGAATCATTATTACATCTAACATAATTCGTTCCAAAAATAAATTTCATTGTGTTGGGATTACGGAAAGCTGTTTCATTATTTATACGACGATGGCGATACAACAATTTCTAAAATGATAGAAAATATAAAAATATATATAAATTTGGATTTTTTTAAATATCTGTATAAGTATTAAATCCTAATTTATTTAGTTTTGTCATTAATGGGCGTTTTATAAAAAATAGTCCACCCCATTATTTATACTTTTGTTAATCATTCGTAAATCAAATCAAATATTTTCATTTTTTATTAAATTTTTTAAAATTATTTAACTTTGGAAGTTTTAGATTGAATTTTTTCTGGCGTTTAATATTTTCTAATTGTGCGCTTTAAAATCACAAAAAAAAAAAAACTCTTTATTTTTTAAAAATTTTACATGGTTTAGTGTTTTACATTAGCACATATTTCTTCAGTTTTCGATGCACTGTTCTCATGAACGCGTATGTCATGTGTTTTGTATTGATTGGTGTTTTTATTTGAAGCAGTGTTACATAAATGGTAGCACTGGTGTTTCTCTACACACGCATTACTACCGTAAGGTAGACGAGGTCGACCCCCTTGTTTGAATATTATGGAAAGAAATGCCTGGAATTATATTATTCTAAGCACACTCTCTTGACCCTGCGTATCGAAGAATATTGAATAAGCTAACAATTCCGAAATGGATAGCCCCATGTGTCTTATCTCCTCCTAACAGTCCAATTTTAAGTCTGTTAATTCTCCTCGTGTGGGCGTGAGTGTGTTTACTACTGTTCCACTATAAAGCAACACAAATTATATTGAAGACGGACCTCGCAATTTTGAACCATGGTCAGATAACAAGAATGATACCAGAGCTGGCACCTCCCTCTCCGAACTTTCACATCATGCTATTGGAAGGATTTTAAGCTTCGATAGTTTTAACAAGCATCACCTCTCTGAAAGAAGTATCTTCAGTTGTACAAAAGCTCGAACTCATGACATGTCAATCACTTGTCCATGACCATGATCCCTAAGATACCGTCATCTACAATGTAGGCAGGATCACAGGAATATTTTTACATGAATTACTCGAGGACAAATGAAAGCTCTATGGAAGTCTTCTATCCAAATACGCATTTCTTTTGCGATGCTCCCCTGCCGTCTGGATCTTAGCATATTGCTATCCCTCGAATGTTGTCACTTTAGTGAATAATGTAAATGAAATATCTAAAATAGGAGTTAAGTTGAGATAACTTAAGGTATCCGACTACCCTAAAATTGTCAATTTTGCCAAAAACTAACAAAACTTTTTATGATTTTATTTTATAGACCATCTTATAAGCTTTATAAAAATACCAAGTATATTATTTTCCGTTCACTAGAATAAAAACTGCAAGTGTTTTAGTAAAAGTAGATACCCTTACTTTAAGCAAGATGTCCTACTTTAAAACGCATTTTACACATAATTTAAATGCACTGGTTAGTCTTAGATTTCTAACTGTATCAGCTGAGCAAACTCAACATTGAAAATATTTTAGCGGGGAATTTTTCCTCAACTACTGTTGTTGTTGTTGGCATGTCCTTTCCGAAGGGAAGGAATGAAAGTTGCCAGAGCCTGAGACAGGTTGGACTTCTACACGATAGATTGTGACGCTACGTATCTCCACCTCCACAATTTAGGCATGCAACTGAAGGGGAAAGAAATCTTCTTTATCCCTCTGCACCCGTGGTTTCTGCTGTGACCACCCACAAGACATTCGGACCCACTGATTTAACGAGCACGTACTCCGTGTGTACTCGGAGGGTATTTGGTGGCATCCGTCATCAATGTCACCAAATCCTACTGCACAACGTGATTACCTAACATAGGATTTCCATGTTTTATATATAGAAAATATCAAATATCTCTTTCATTTTCCGCAGATTTAAAAACTTTTGTTTTCAAAGAATAAATAGAACTTAAAGCATGTTTTCCAGTTATTGGAAGCACTTGCAATCAACAGTTATAAAATACGTAACTTATCGCTACCTTTTAAGTATTAATATTTAAATTAATTTAAGTTTCCTATTGAAAATCTTCATATACTTTAAGAAATGTAAGCTGTAATGTGTGAGAGAGATGTTTTTTCTTTCCTCAATTTTTTAATAATGGGCAACATTATTTTGTTGGAAAAATAGCTTAACTACAAGAAAATAGTAAACTTTTATTCAGTAGAATGTTGTGATTACATAACTTTGTATACTCAGTAAGGATATACAAGAAAGTAGATTATTTACATAAATCCGTACATTATGCAGCGTTAACCACCTTTTCGCCTCCCCTAATGTGTTCCCTTTCCTTGGATGGTTAACTTACATACATCCGTACCTTTCTACAGTATTTCACCACTTTTATCTACTTTTTGTTTAGTGTAGATAAGTAGTCTAGCCAACAGGGATTATTGAATTGTTAATATTTACATATATTTTGACTTGAAAAGAACAAAGCTTGCATATGTTAACTATTTATTTTTACGACTCTCTTTCGAGAAAATGTTTATACTTAGTAAAAATCTCAGCAAAAGTAAACTTTGAGATTCCTTGTGACATGATCTAGGTTTCTTGTAGGCCTTTCGTTTTATGCTGTGTTTATTTTCTTTCTAGAGACCCAGATATATTTAGGGATAATTTTAGGAGTTTTTTCATCTGGAGGACGTCATACAAATTTGTTTCCTAACTTGCATTTCCTCCCCCTCCCGAAGGATTTGGCATATTCTACTTGATCTATTTGATCCTTTTTTTTTCAAGGTGTGTGATCACAATTTAAATGTCCCGTAGTAATCATTCTAATAGAGCTATATAGGTCAAGTGTGCGTGTTTGTGTGTGCTTTTTTCCTAAATTTTTACAAGAAGACTCATCCAACTAAATTGTATATAATTATATAGGTCAGTTTCATTACTTACGAAGAATTTGTTTCTTGATGATTCATATATTAGACTCTCATTTTTTTTCTTAAAATAACCCATTTCTGATTTTTCTGTGTTTTGGGTCACATATAATAAATATGATTCTAAGATCTAATATCTGATACTATGCACTCATTTTGATATTTTCTCACCCCCAAAAATTAAGTTTTCTCAGCTAGGATAAAGAGCTGATCTCCATTAACACCAATAGTTTTACGCCTGTCAGTCAGTTTTATTTAAAAAAACGTTTGATTGGATCAAAATGGTTACTGTAAGGATCCAAATACACAAGTTTATACATAATTTATCAAAAAGTTATCTAAAAAATTGACCTGCCTTATTTATGACACATAAGTTAAAAAATGAACTTAAAAGCAAAATCATAACTAACTTATTTAATAAAATAATTCGTAACCATTTCAACCTGTGTAAGAAGGCCTCTCCTTTTTTAATCTTTATTTAAATAAACTACACTTACACAATATATGTGTGTAAATATTTAATTTTGTTAATTGAGATGCTCTAGTCGTGGCAAGAGAAATTTCCGAGAAGAAACCAAGGAGTTCGTTAATTTATTTTAAAATTTTAGGAGACAAATTTTTTTTGCGGAACATTTCAATGTAATTGCCCAATGACTAAAGAGGCGGAATTATGCTTTCTTTCATTCAAAATGCTAAAAAATGTAACTTGATATTCTTGAAAAGGTGAGAAATGGTGTGGCATAAGAATAAGGATCCTAAGTGTGTCAATAGTGGCATAGCTAAAGTGGATCTCTCTACAAGTCACATTTTGAATTGAATTACGATATCTTAGGCAAGAGCTGCACGTTAAATTTACTGTATTGTTCGACGTGCATAATTTCTTTGGTGTTTTGACAGAAAAAATGATTTCTAAGCCATTCAACAGATGTTGCTTTGTAGGTAAAAAGGCCATCCACCATGACTGGTCGTACCAAATTGGACAGGAAAAATTGTTTAGATAAGTTTTTAATTTTCTTGGCCCAAAAACCACATAAAAAGAAACAAAGGAAATGCCTATGGATTCTTTTACTGTGTCATACATTTTCAGCCTTCTTCAAGTGTATTCATTTCAAATTTGGTGGTTCTTTGTACTCAGTATTTTCAAACTGGAACTATAGCAATGATCATCTTTTATATACTATGCAATGGATCGATGAGATGGTATTAATTTTGTGAATTGTAGTCCTGTCAGTAGAACACTTGATATTGATCATGTCGGTTATTTAATTTTAGCATTAAGGGATTTATTTTGAGTGTCATGTTCACTCAAGCGCCAAAATCCTAGACAGATTCAAAGTACAAGAATTATTTATTTTCCACATTAAATATACAAAGAACAGCAGGGAAAAGCTTTATATAAAAATACAATCATTCGTTCAAGTGAAGGAAAATAGTAGTTATATTTATAAACTATGTAAGTGATGTTAGGGAAAAAATCTTGGATCGTTCAGGAAGGCACGTGCAAGCTATTAAGATATTCTTCTTCTAAGCATCTAAAAAAATCACACAAAATACTAGGACTCCTTTTATTCAGGAATCGCGAAAAAATTAAAAAATGTGTTTTAATCTTTTTTAATGCAAAAGGAAATGAGACGCGTTTTGATATGAATTTGTTATTGTGACTTAAAAAAATGCAAGATTAAACTTTTAAATTAATATTAAGTTGTCCCCACACACACATACACGCTCACGCGTGCGCACACACAATTAATCGTCTATTTGTGCTGATTGGACTAGGTCTTTTAGTGTTATTTTATATTTGTCATTTGTTAATTATTGATTATAGTTGAATTTCTTGCATCTACGTAGTATGACTCAAAAGTTCCGGGCTGAGTCTATAACTCAAAAAAATAAATAAATATTACCAATTAAACTGATGAAACACACCCTCCTTCGAAATAATCCCTGAGTAACAACACACTTTTGCCATGAAGACCATCGAAACTTTTCTGGAATCCGTTTTTAGCTATGTCCTTTAATTCAGTCTGTGATGCACTTTTAATTTCATCTACATATTGGTCTTCGTTTAACATGCGAGAACGATGTATTGACACCCCCTGTGCATGTTAAGATCCTTAGTCAGTGTTCATTGACATGTGCCGACGATATCTCAACTGATGTTTCTATTGTTTGGAGCCTGTTTTCTTACAAAACGCCACAAAAACCTTTTCGGTGTTTTCAGCGGTGCGGGTTGTCCGGACGTCCAGATTGTTTGTTATCTTCGGCACTTTCCCTGCCTTCTCTAAAATATAATGCCACTTAAAAGCACGCAATCACGATAATGTATCCCAGCCTTACACCTGCTTTAAAATTTGGTTAGTCTCTGTAGCACTTTTTCCCAAATGAACACAAAAATCAATATCCATTATACGCTTAATAAACACAACTTCTTTCAATCGCCAAAGACTAAATACATCCGCCTAGAAAATACGCCTTGGCGAACCACCGAGCACGTGATTAGGAAAAAACGCTTTGAGAAAAGAGGAAGAAATAACACAGAAATGTTATTGTAGTAGCTCTACTGGAAAATATTTCTACGTTATAGGATCAGTCCGGGAACTTTTGAATCCTACCTCGTACATGGCTAGTGAAGATACTATTATGAAATAACTAAGCTCTTCACAATAGCTACTTTATTTAACCAATGCTGTGTGAATTAATTGTACAACACTGAACGTACGTTTATCAAAATCCAAGTTACTTCATGTCAACAGATTTCGTTTCGTGTTACCAAACACTGATTAAATACTCTGGAATCGATGTTAGGTTCATTATTCCACGATATAAAAAATAAAGAAAAAATATAAAGAGTCTCGTATCTCTTTCGAGGACAAAAGGGGAACTACGTCACAAAGTAGAAATAAAAATGTCTGTGTAACCGTGACGCCGTAATCACTAATTAACGTTTATAATTCGGAAAAATTGCACCTGTAATGAGCTTAATGACTAGAAGTGAACTCCCGCATTATAACATAGCGGCTTTTGTGCAGTGGAAAAAATTATTAAAATAAACACCACCAATGAAAAGAGAAGAAAAAATCGTACATTTTAAGCGTAAAAAAAATTTAAATAACGGAATTTTCCTGATATTAAATTCGTTATGTCTAGTTAATTCGTGGTTTGCTTATTAAATTTTTCGTTTTTGCTGCGTAATTTAGAAGAATACGTATAATTTGTTTCAGCAGTGAAAATGATCCTTTTGTGGGGGGTTTTCGATGGAAACTACCGCTGGAGCTTTTCTTTTAAAATGGCGCCAAACTAATGAAGTTATTAAAGTGAAAAGGCAAACATAATTAAGATAAATATTTCTGATTAAAACCTTCTCTTTTAATTGTCCCCTGGTAAGTGCGGATTAATAGGGTACAAAATGCTTACTTGAGTCTAAAAAAGAAATGTGGACAATTTGAATGTTGTTTTCATTTGAGACAAAAGTGTTCCCAGATGCAATTCTGGTTGTGTAGATCGAGTAATTAATTGAGTAAATGTTATGGTATGCTTTTATAATTAGTAAAATTGTGTGGAAATGGGTATTGTTTAAATGCATAATAGTTGGTAAAAGTGAGATTTACTTCATTTGGGATTTCAGTTTCCTTTCCTTAATGCAAGTCATATTAGTAGATGCTATTGTGTATACCTAGTATACTGGAATGGAGTCAAAATCACTAAATTTTAATGGAAATACTCACCAGAAGCAAATTAATCAGCCTGAAGTGCTATTAATTTATTATTTGAATATATTGTTACGATTTTGGTATTTAAAATGTGTTTATAATGTTAAATTATGTCAAAATTACTATTCTGCTTGAAAATTAGTGCAGGATTAATGTTTATTGCATGTAAAAATGTGAATTAGATCAATTGCTATGGGACCTTGTAAATAACATGGGGCTCTTTGGGTATCTCGCCAAATTGGCGAGATATCATTTAGTTGGCGACAGTTTTAGCAACTTATTTTGTCGCCAAATTTGTTGCCAATTGTCGCCAAATTTGGCGATATTGGCGATATTTGACGACTTCCGATTCCGGGCGGTTCTCCTATTTTCTGGAATGTTCTACCACTTTCGCCGTGTCTGTATAAGGCATACTGAAATGCAACATGAAGCAGTTGTTATTCAGATTTCTTGAAGCTCAGACGCGCCCGCAGCCTCTGTTACTTTACGGGTGATTCCGTTGTGATTTATGCCGAAGAGAGTACGAAAGCCTACGGCTTTGAATTTGATCTATTCCCCGCTGGATTAGTACATTGCGTTGTGTTACTGTTGTGTTGTATTATTGTGATTTCGGCTGTTCTTATGCCTTTCTGAACATTGTATTCTTCATTGGGCTGATAATAAAGAACTGTTTTACCGCTGTCCTGATTAAAGTCTATTCAATCCCTGAACCCAACAGTGAAATTCGTTACAATATCGTAATGCTAATAGTATCTCGAAACATTAACAATGGATTGTAAGAGATAAATAATATAAGATAAAATATCAGCTATATTATTTACATAGGAAATATATTTATATGTAGTAGAAAAGTGACTCAATCACACTCTCACTTATTACAAGATCTTCAGAACTATAAGACGTACAGAATTCAAAATTTCCACGCATGTTTCTTTTGTAGGTCAGGTATCCATTAAAAGAACGGGTTTTACTGAAATCGTTTTCCGGAGGGGGGGGGGGATTACGGAAGAAATTATAGACAACATTCCTGTTTTTGAATTATTAAACTGGAATATTCACAAACATATTCCTTTTGTTGTGCAAAGATCCACTAAGAACGAATTTTGTGGAAATCGCCTTCCGAGAGGGGCTGTGAAAGCGTTATAGACCATAATTCCCAATTTCGAATTGTTTTACATATTGACATGATATATTTTCTCAATATTTTATAAAATAAATATTTATTTAAAACTGAATTTACGGAAATTGATTCCAAGGGTAGGGATTAACGGGGCTGAATATAGAAGAAAAGCGACTCAATCACTGATCGCGTGATCTCCTGAGCTATTAGATTTAAAGGCTTGAAATTTGCCAGGAATGTTCCTTTTGTAGAGATCTGCTATGAACGAGTTTTACGGAAATCAACTAATAAGGGTGATTACGGGGGCGTTATAAATAATAATTTCCGTTTTTGATCTATTAATTTACAGACTAGGAAATTAGTAAGCATATTCATTTTGTTGTGTAAGAAGTTGGGTAAGAATGAGGGTTTGGCGGAAATCGACTCCGAGGAGGTGCTGAGGAGACGTTATCGAAATTAATTCTTCTTGTAAGGTAATGTAATTCTTCTTGTAAGACCGATTGACTTGGAATTTGGCAATCATGTTTCTTTGTTAAGTAAATATTAGCTAAAGGCTCCCTTTTCGGAAATCAATTTCAAGGATTGGGGTGTTATGGGGGCGTAAAAAGAAAATATACAGTTTTAGCAGCTCGAGTCGTGGACTTTTTAAAATATATAGCTGGGATATCAGAATGTTTTGAATACAATCGAAAATTCAACACTAGGACTTAGGTATTAATGACTTAAAAGCAATATATAGTCATACTGCATCATGAAATACCCCGCAAAGCAGGTGCGCAACGAGTGGTAGAATATATTATAAGATATTTGAAAGGCACTATTAGATTTAATTATAAGAAGGGTTTTTCATACATATATAACTTCGTTTTGTATTTTATTAGGGCTCTATGATAACTATTTTAAAGTTAATAATAAACTTTTATTGGTTAAACTTTTATATAAATTTATGATATCGGGAAATTAATCACATTTTTAGACATCACATTTTACAATATATTAAACATGTACGCTATATTATTGGCCTCGCCTTAAACTTTAATGAACAGGCAGTAGAGACAACTTATTTACAAAGAGAAATAACTAGGAAAATACAGTTAGTTTTTTTTTTTTTATTTCTGAAGAACACAAAAAGATACAGTTTTGAATAAATACCTAACTTTATTGTGTACAGAAAGACTTGCTTGAAAATGACACGTTTATTATTAAATCCATTCTGAACTTTTATTTTATGTTAAACTCGTCAAAAATGCACTCACTTTTTTTCTGTTCTGTTTTATAACAGTAACCAAAAATCTTTCAGATAATGGTGGAAATATCTCGACGCTTTGACTTACGTCATTAACTCTGATATACACTTCAGATATTACAAAATATTTATGCTTAAGGCAAACATAACTATACGTTCTTGAAAGCAACGCTAACCGATTTACATAAAGGTATTGGAGCATGCCAGACGGCAATATTTATCGTCAATATTTGGTGCAATATAAATCGTTGAATATGA
Organism: Trichonephila clavata; assembly: GCA_019973975.1. Classification (NCBI taxonomy): domain Eukaryota; kingdom Metazoa; phylum Arthropoda; class Arachnida; order Araneae; family Nephilidae; genus Trichonephila; species Trichonephila clavata. The sequence continues at coordinate 70,860 of BMAO01022388.1, read as the reverse complement.
TTTCACTTTTTCGTCCGCTTTGGAAATTATTTAGAAAGTGAATGATTTGTATTTTCAGTAACAAGTTTAAGTTTGCTTTCTAAGTTATAAGAATAACGATCTGGATTTTTAGGAAGTTAAAAAAATTAGAAACAAAATATAAATAAAAATAGTTAATGGATAAGTACGATTAGATAGAAGAATTTGAATAGTTTTCACAGAGACTATTCAAGTTCTTTTTACTCAAACGTTTTATTAAATAAATATATATTTTTTGAATTTAGGTACATCTTTTCTTATTTATACCATTAGATTTCTAATGAACCTTTTTAAGTCTGTTTGATTTATCCGTATTGTTGATATCCCCCGATTGTCTTTTAATCTTAATTAACAACTGTTAAATACTATTATATATAGCTTTCGTGCTGCGTTTAAGCTAAAATTTAATATTCAAATCATGAGCAATAATTTTTTAATAATATGAAAAAATTTAAATAGCATTTGAATAGAAAATTGGTTTAAGAAAAAAAAGCATTATATGATGTACTGGTTTGAAAATTTCTTCACAATAATAAGTAAATCGTAGAACTGTAGTATGATACTTCAGAAATTTTTAGAACTAGAAATTGTATTGCATTAATAATATCTTAGGAGATATACATGTTAGGTTAATACGATTAGTATATTTGTATAGGATTATATAGTATATGCGATTATGAGGTATTAATTTAGAAATTGAATTAGTTATATATATATATATATATATTTATAGAATTATCTCATTTTTAATGCAAATTCTGTACAAATGCTTATACTATTAATGCAATACCAATAAACAAGCTAAATACAAAGACCTATTTGCGACGGGCTTTGATACAAAAGGACGTCAAAGGGCACTTTCAAGTATAATCTATCTCATTTTTAAAGCTTTCACACAACGTAAGGGCTGCTGGAACATTTTGGTTTAAAAATTAGAAATACCGGATGCCCATAATTAAACTTGAAATTCGAGAGAGCAGTTTGTGGCAAAAAGTATACAGCGGAATTGAATGAAGATTTTGTAATGGTAGAGTGAAATTATGGGAATTTTATCGGGAAAAACTGAACAATCATTTTCAAAAACCACAACTAGGTGGCGTTTCATATATTTATCGAGAACATATAAATAATCTACAAAAGCTTATAAAACAAGGTGGATATGCGTCCGCACATGGCGTTTAGGAGTTCTTGAAGGTCCAGATAGAGATGTGGTGGGGTCACGTTTGACCATGGCTTTTAGGTATCCCAACCTCCAAAAGGTGTAAGTATTTAAGTCGGGGGATCCTGGAGGCCAAGCTGTAGGTTGCCACGAGTGCACAGGATTAATATGGTTGCGGCTTTTGCATATCTCAATAGTTTACATTGCACAACGGCATCTAGTGGTGGGTTTTTGAAAATCATTGTTTTTTTCCTCGATGAAATTCTCATTACCCAATCTTCTTGCAATTCTGCTGCACAGTTTTGCTACAAACTGCTCGCAAATTTCAAGTTTAATTATAATAGACACCCAGTATTTATGATTTGCATGAAAGAGTATTTAGAAAAATTTAGATGCAAAATTAAACGATTCGATTTATAATGATCTTTATCTCCGTTTCGTGAATATCGAATAATAGACATATAAATTTATTATAATTCTTGAATCTACCACCCTCTTTGCATTCTTGAACGTAATAATAATCTTATGGAAATTATATTTTCCACCTCGAACCCCTAGACTGGTATATCGATTTGCATGCAATAAAATTCATCTGAAAGTGCAAAAAATAATGAAGGTTTCTCTGAACTTAAATTTTCCCCATTATTCTGAAAATATTTCTATGCCTATGTATGGATTTTCAGATAAAAGGAAAAATGTAATTCCAAAGAAACTTTAACTAGTCTTGCTCTTTAAGATGAATTTTATAGTATTCAAGTACATACAATTAGGAAGGAAGTAGGGGAAGAATGTAGCTGAATATATGAGAATTATTATGCTAAAAAAATCAAAACAGCTGTTAAATGGGTGGATTTATGTTTATTGACGAATTATCAGTAATTAAAAGATGAATAATAATGATTAATGAAAATTGTTTCATTTTATAGAGTAACAGTGATTTATTTTACAATGAGTGAACTTGTATATTTCACACAATTGTAATAATAAGCAAAACACACAAATGAAGTTATTAATTATTAATAAACGAGAAGAATTATGGCAAAATCCTTTACACACATTTTTTTTATGCACATTCACAAACCTTAATTACAAGACGTATATTACAGAGACTTCTAAAATTTGAAGCTCAGAATGTATTTCATTTTGGGCTTTTTTAAAAGTTTAGCAAAATGAGTTTTTATGAAATATAAATAATTAGTATGTTAATAACGAAATCTAAAATTTTGCATCTACCTTGTATCTTAAGCACAAAAAAAAGTGCGTTTACGTAACAATCATAAATTTCCTAAGATCAATCTTTTGAAACGTCGAAGCTTTTTCAAAAAATGATTTATTAGTCTGAAACATTAACTTCACAAATATTGTTGATATATCAAGTATAACACACTACAGAAATTTTTTAAGATTAAGAGACATCGGATGGGTGTAAATATGCCTATCACGGAGTGGTAGTTCTAGACTGTTTAATGCTTCTTACTGTGTATTCAGCGACTTCGGAATCAGATATGAATATCTTTTCCAAAATACTCGAATGTAACAATAATTCTTGATGAGTTGCATTCAGAGTTAAATCTGTACAACATCGAGAATGGAGATTAGAGGTTAAGTTTCTCTACTTCGATTTCATTTTAATTTACCTCGCACTTTGGTGGCCACGATAGCCTGCTGACTGTGGTAACAAACTCGTGGCCGGAATGAGCGAGTTCTGGTGTGACTGACGACTCGACGTGAAAAGGACGAGGTCGATGCCCATTAAATCTGCGGGGACCTTTGATCTGTAGGTCCCATTAAATTTGTCTGTACTCCCATTGATATGGTGCAGTAGTTAGGCCAGAGGTATGTCAGCTGAGGTGTCATACTCGTCACTTGACCGAAGTTCAATATTACGAAGTCCATTGCTAATAGCTCTTGTGTTGCCCAAATGAAAAAAGGACAAGTTGAATAAAAAGAATACATCTATTTGAAATAAAAATAAATCGTCATGGACGTTGTAAAACAGGTCCCATCGTTTCGACAATAGGTTTATGCCTTCCCTGTAGAAAGATCGTTATTGAGATTTTCGAGGAAGTCCTGCATAGCTTCCTTCACCTCATCCTCCAAATAGAATCATAATGCTCCCTTAAGTAGAACAAAGTGTATAAAGCTTCAGGCTGACACACACACACACACACAAATCCAAACTATACGAAGGGTATTCCAACACTTTTCAATGAAATTTTTTAAGGTTGTCTGCATTTCATGTTTGAGCCGACATTTTCATGGAGATCTGATATCGTTTGCTGCTCTTCATGAAACCTTTGCACAAATGATTTGAACTAAGCAGTACTCACCGTAAATTACCCCCATTGGCTGAGAGATGCCCGCATCCAGCTCACCCTCCGCAAACGGAAACCATACTACCACGCATTGTTCCTATTTGGACTCACCCATCAATAGTCTGACTTTACTTTTGATCTATTTCCTCTACTACGAACAGGTTTCATTATTACACGTCGTATGCAGTGTGCACCTACTGCCGCCTTTTATATCCATGTTTGGTGACGCTGTTATAGCTGCAATCATTCTGACACAATTGCACGTGTCCATTTTTCCTTTATGCAGCCCTTATAACTTTCACTCCAACCCTTATAACTCCACACCTCGCACTCTGAAGCAACATGAGATCTATTAGCGGTGGAATATTTTTGACCATGGTCAAGGGACAAGAACAACCCCTGAGAAAGTATCCTCCTCTCCTAACTTCTACACCACTCTAAAGGAGGGGATTTCGAACCCCTACAGATTTGATGTGCATAAGTTCCTCTACACGACATGTATTTTATATGCAGCAGGATTCGATACCGTGACTTGACAGAAACTACGCCCAACCCCATGAGCTCACTACGATGACCATTCGACTTCCACTCTCATGGGCACTGGATTAAAAATAATCGAAGAACAAAATATGTAAACAAAACCCTTTATTAATCGTTGACTCTATACTGTTGCTTTTCGGGGTAATTTTATTCTCATGGACCATAATGCTCGACAACATCATACTATGCCTATAGGCAGATATCTTTTTCATCAAGCCGTTGGGTGAATAGAGACTTAAATCCGATACAGTACTTTCGGGATTATCTTGGGTAGAATAGTTGTCGTGTTAAACCCTTGCCTAGAAGCCAATGCGAGACGCATCATTACATCTTCTTCTGTAGTGGTTGATTTATATGGGAATTGAATTTTAATATCAACTAGCTAGTATACCCGTTCTTCGCCCGGATGAAATGAAAAATTAAACAATACAGATTGGGGATAAGGAAGTGTTTGATGAGTTAATTTTACGTGAATTGCAAATTAAACAAAAAAAATGCTTTTTGGATATCTCAGCTGGAAAAAAAAAACATATTTGTTTAGATCTAGTAGATGATGAAAAGGATTTTTTTTAAAATTTATCACGCCTCGTAACTCTCTTGTAAGTCTATTTTTGAAAACGCCTTCCTAAGCTGAACAAAAGTAACACATTGTTACAAATTTTGTGTAATGAACGCTTAAAATAGTGTAAATAATTTGTGTCTGGATGTGTAATACGTTAGTATTACTTACTGTTGTATTTATTTGTAATATTCGCAAGCAACGCCGTTCCTTACATTATAATGGCGATTATATGGAATCATAGCGAAATGTTGATGATCGAGCCAAGTTGGCATCATTTTGGCGACCATGTTGGGCCCTTGGCGATTGATTGAATAGTGCAGAAATTGATATACTGTAGCGCCACCTACTGGGGAGCCGCGACAAAGAGAGGATAGCACAAAAACCTTCTCCCCCCAAAAAAATACACATACATGCCAATTTTCATAGGGAATTCAATTTTCATTTGAAGGTTCTTGGATTGAAGCGAGGTCATATTTGCAAACATTCATTTTTATATGTAGAGATGGAAAATCCATGTTGATCATGAGTATTATGATTAGAGTGATGTATTCCTTATTAAATTTCAAATGTTTTTGTCGAAAATTTTAAATTATTCAATTTATAATGTGTTTCGAAGAATGAGCTTAACTTTTTTTGACTATTCATTGAAAAGCCATTAATTAAAATATAATTAAATGTAATGTAAAACTAAGTATATAAATATATACAAATATCTGATTAAATGTTCTGTATGATAAATTACATAAGGTATGTATATATAAGTATATAAGTAATATAAGTATATGAATGTAAGTATGTATATAATATAAGTAAAGAATGTATGTATATTGTTTCAAATTTAGTTAAAAAAACTGTTTTCCCCTTATCTTTTAAAGACCAGCTTGAATTTAAATAATTAATACCGTTTTATGTGAGAAATTCTGTATATAGTGAGAATAAAATAGTTTATTACTTTGATTAATAAAACGATTACATTTAGTAATTTTTAAAAATACAAGGGGATGTTTTAAAGGCTAATAAATCATCTTTATTAAGTGGAATTTTTATTAGCATTAAAAAAACTTACCTTGCCTCTAGGAATGGACAAAAAAAAAAAGAATTCAATGGTAAATATTTCTTATCATTGTTTCCCATCCATTCACAGTTGTTAGACTTGACGTCAGCCTGATTAATGTGACGTCATTAAACTTGTTCAGAAAATAGATCGGTGTCTCAAATAAAGCAAACTAATCAAAAAATAAATTTTTACTTTGCATGCATATTAAAGTACCAGCAAAAATATTACTTTAAATGACGCGAACATAAAGACAAAGAAATAAAATGTTATACACTCTACGAAAACGACCCGATTTCATATAGTTGTTATGGTTACTGCGCTCTAATGAGTTGGATGTGTGTATATTAACGACGCAGTTTTAAGCAACCCAAAGGCTACTGGTGATGGGCTTCGTAAATATGAACCATGGTCAAGTGACGAGGATGAAACCTAAGCTGGCGTGCTCTCTCCAAATTTCCACTCTACGCCAATGGAAGAACATCGATCCCTCCATACAGTGGGTATTACGTGCCGCAAGACTCGAGCTAATAACACGCCGGTATCGAATCCATGACCATACCCACTAGGCTACCACGGGTGGAATGAATTCGGGTTCACATAAATTGAAATGAAGGGAATTGAAATAATTCTTTATTGAACTAATGATTACTTAAAACCTTAGTGCCTAAGAAATAAGATAAAAATAACATTCACATTGAAGTAATTATAATCGATTATATGGAAAAAAATTGCAGCAGAAATATATTACATTAGATATTTTTTTAAATTTAAGTTGATGTACTTTAAGAGAGAAAGAGTAAAAGTTACACACTAAATCCTTGTATGATCTTGGATTGAAAGTAGGATATGTGTGTGTATGCCTGTCTACTTTATCTAAGAACTGAACTATATATAAACTAAACTAAACAACAAAAAAGGATTTCTCTTCATCTTCTGCATATTTATATAGACAATGGCCAGAAATGAAGATGAAATCACTGAAAGAATCACAGTTGATACAGTAGAATTAAGTAACACAGGAAACGTAACACTAAAACCTAAGTATGAATTTACAAAGTTTTTAGCTGACTATACACACACGCTACATAGAAGATAAATATGGTTTTTTTAGAACTCAAATTACTTGTATAACATAATGAATTATTTTTTCATAATTATTATAAATATGCATATCAGAAGTCTCAATTTGAATCAAACACTCATTTTTAAGACATGTGTATGACAAGGAACTTGAAGTGATGTTGAACAATGAAGTGAAATATGAACAATGAAGTTCAACATGACGCCAACACGTACTTTATTTCGCAAATATTATTTACATAATAATAATGCAGAAAAAGTGAACAACCTAATTTTTTCTCAAAATAAGTCTACGAAGCGATAAATTATGAAGTTATGTGCTTATCTGTTTGTTCAGCTGTGTGTTCCCTTTTATGGTCAGTTATGAATACAATTGCAAAAAATAAAGGGAAAAAAATAGAAATGGAAATTGCTATAAATTGTTCACTTTATGTTTAGAATAAATATGTAATGATGTTCACACACTTTAACTTTCTACACGGAGAAACACAAAACGTTAAATAATTATTCATTATAAAACGTCACAACGCAATGTGTCCGCGCTCGCAAATGTGTATGTAATAATTCTCTATTTCAATTTTACTTTCTTAATTTATAATGGTCATAAGCCTTTCAAGAGACATCGAGTGAAAAATACAATTTTATCTGTAATGTTACCTCTTAAAAAAGTACTGCATCGTTTAATTTTGGAGACAGATGAAATAATACGGCCTGAATCTGATTAGGTAGTCCAGTGATCTGGTCACAGACTCGTCGTCGGTATGTGACGAGTTCAAGCCTTGTGGTGCTGCAAAGATTCGTCATCAAAGTCCTCCTGTGTTGGCGCGTGGAGTGGTATTTCGGAGAGGCATCATTAGACCTCAGGTGTCATCACTTGACCATGACTCAGAAGTGCCATGTCAATCGACAAATGCGTTTGCGTAGTTTCAGAGTGAGACGTTATATTCAAAGTTATTAAACATTAAAAAGTTATTATATGAAGTTATACAATATATTATTTCAAGACAATTATATTACTCAAATGCACTTTAATTGAAACACTTGATTTTTTTCTGCATTATCTTCGGTGTTGTTTCCATGTTGATATATTGAATTATTTCAGTAAATACATCGCGCAGTAATCTATTGGCAACTTGTACTTGCTACCCCATTGGAATAGTCTATATCTTTCATAAACAAAGTATTCAGTTCCTAAAAGCGCACTGAATAAATCAAATAAGTGCACTGACGAGGAATCTCTGTGTTTAAATAGTTCTTGGGTATTCTATTCAATCCGATTGGAACTAATTGTACTCGAGTTGAATTTCGATTACTTTGCAATTACAAGAGCTCTGTTTGCAAAAGTGCCTAATGCATTTTAATTATTTGATCTCTCTAAATCACTACCACTAATTCTATTTATAATGCATTGAGTGGTTTTGCGTAGACCCATCTTTCATGCGCGCATGTGCTACTTGATTGGTTTTTAATTAAATGTTATTTTTCAGCAAAATGTTACGAGTCAAACTTCCAGTAAAATTGTGTTAATTCACTTCAGTTGATAACGCAGAGGAAATGCTATAAGTATTAAAATGTAACTCATTGCCTTCCTTTATTAAATAATGGTTACAAATGTTTGTTGAATTCAGAGTGAGATTCGGGGCTGTATTTTGTCGTTTCAGTTTTCTTAAGTTCCATCCATAGTGTGGGTTATTTGAGATGAAAAACCCATAGCTTATTCCGGAATTAGAAGCTGAGAGGGGGCTACTGGAAGTGGATCTCGTAATGTGAACCAGGGTGAAGTGAGGAAAACGTTACCTAAGATGTGATGCAAATCTTACTACACATCAATATGAGGACTTTGAGCTTCAATATGAGGACAGATTTAACATATATTAGCTCCTCGAAGAGAAGGGGAGAGAGGGAGTAATTGCCGAAAGTCGATGGTCTATAATTCATGGCTGGGGTGTCGAGTCACAACTTCGATACATATTGTCTTTGAAGGTTTGTCATCTAGATCAGCGTTTCTCAAACTGTGGGGAGAGCCTCCTTTGGGGGACGTGATAAACCTACAAGGGGGCGCGAGCATATTGAAAAACATAAGATTATTAATTTGCTGCAATTAAACGAACAAAATACATTTTGACGTAATAAAAAAAATACACATTTACACTGATGTAATACGCTTTTAAAGATATCAGTACTGCACAATGTATTTGATAATTAATTTAACAATTACAGGTGACCCCATGGACATACATAAACTTATACCTAAAATTTAACAATTTTATTCATAATTTTCACGGTTTATAATTAAGCGTTTAACTGTGGCCATTAAAAGAGGACGCGCATGTAGTGTATTGGGGGGGGGGGAGAAAATAAATAAATAAGCAAATTCTCTGAAATAAGTTAATCCTTCGCAAACACAGCCAAAGTTATTGTATTGTATCCCAAAGCTTTCGGAATAATTTTACGGATAGAAGTGTTCAGAACAGATCGCAATTTGAAAAGACGTATATATACGTTCAAGGCAATAAACGCTTTGGCAGAGTGAGCCTTTTCTTACGCCAGCGGTATTTAAGAGGTTAAATCATATTGTAGCTTTAGCGTCAAAGTATATTACACTGCTGTCCACCGTAAATGCAACACTAAGAAAGACAAAAGATAGCACAACAAAATTAATTTTGTAGATAACATGTTCAACAAGTATCAAATAATTAAATTTATAGACTTCTGTGATGTGAGGTTCGTGCCAGAATCAGTAGCCAGTGTAGCCGCCATTGTTGGAGATCACCGCAGCCACATGCCTCGACATTGATTCAAAGAGACTTTGGATGTGTTCTTGGGGTACAGCGGATCAAGAAGTTTCCACACGTTGTCACAGTTGATCTAGTGTGGCAGCTGGGGGGGGGGTAATCTGGGTTAATCGTTGAGCAACCATGGACCACATGTTTTCTATCGGCAAAAGATAAGGAGAGCGAGCCGGCCAGGGAAGCAATTCAATCTGATGATTGACGAAGAACCTTTGGTCAATGCGTGCCACATGTGGTCGCGCATTATCCTGTTGAAATATGGCTGTGGCTAAGACCTGAATGTAAGGAAGGACAACTGGCTCCAACACCTCGGAGATGTAGGGCTGGCTGTTTAAAGTACCGTAAATGGGTGCTAGAGGAGTGCGAGAGTGATATCCAATACTGCCCCATACCATAATACCCGGTGCAGGACCAGTGGAGTGGTAAATAAAGCAGCTGTTCAGCATCATCTCTCCACGGTGTCTACAGACTCGAATCCGACCATCGTGGTGTTGCAGATAGATGCGTGACTCGTCAGTAAAGACAACCTCATTTCATTCTACCGCCCACATTCTTCTTTCATCGCACCATTGGCGGCGGATACGTCTGTGGTTATGAGTCAAGGGTAGACTAAGCAATGGACGTCTTGCGAACAGACCACTCTGCTGTAAATGGTATCGCATTACAGACCCAATCATGCGCTACAGACCCAATATGCTGTGATATTGTTCGTGATGTGACTGAGCGATCTGTCACTGCCTTGCGCACAATTCGCCTGTTTTCACGTGAAGTGGTGCACTGAGGTTTATGCGATCGACCACGTCGGTCCGTCTATCCCTCCTGCATCCAACGGTCACATACGCATTACAGTTGTTTGGTTTTGTCCAACACGACTACCGATTTCCCTGAAAGATAATGCACAATCTCGGTAGGCCACTATCCTTCCTATGTCGAACTCGGATACTTGATCAAAAGCTGATCGCTGTTTTCAACGAGACATAATTGATCGTTTTTTGAAAAAACCGCAAGAAATACACAATTGTCGAACTTGAAATCGTCGAAATCTTCAAGCCTTAAATAGCGCTTTGAGGTGACGTGATGTGTGTCTGCGCTGAAATTCTAATCATTTGCATATCTCACCTCCGCTAATGCATGCTGTAAATTTCATGTTATTTGCGTGCTTTCTTCAGGGTGTGGCATTTTCGGTGGCCAGCAGTGTATTATTAAATTCAAACATTGTTATTGCATGGGGGGGGAGGGAATGAGGCGCGATGAAAATTATGATGGAATGTTGGGTCGCAAATATTGAAAGTTTGAGAAGACTGATTTAAAGCGTTTGATGCACCTTAAATCTGTAGAGGCTTCGAACGTTGGAGTTTGCAGTGTTAGGTTCCTGCTCAACTTTCGTCCTATCCATTCAAACAAAGGCTCAGTTTTGAAAGGTCTATTGCTAACAGCTTCTAATTAGCTTCAAAGATTACTGTTAAACGTTAAAAGAAAATCAGATAAAATCTTATCTACATGGATCGCCTTTAGTTGCAGCAGGATTCAAACCTGCAACTAAATGCAAACAATGACCACCATGAATTAGCAACCAGAACCAGTGAAAATCTTGAAATGTGTAAATATGTCTCGCACTTTTTCACTTTCAAACAAATAACTTTTAGTTTTCACTTTTAACAAAAATAAATGAGTTTTATACAAATACTCTTTAATACAATACCACTTTACACAGCTATTAATCCTCTATCGTGTGTTTAAAGGAAATTTTTAACCAACATTAAATTATATTTTTGAAATAGGTGAAATTTTGTAATTGAATATTAAGGAATAACGATGAAGTTTACTTATCAATGTTTATGTAGATAGCTAGATTTTATCAGTTTCTCTAAGAATGGAAGATTCTCTTAAAAAGAAATGCGGCATGCAGGGTAAAATGACATCAAATTTTTAGAAAGCATGTATTATTAAATGTTGATGTTGTTGTTTCTTATAACATCTGATCGACAGTAACATCAGATCACTTCTCACGGAATTCATCCTGGCGCCGTTCTAGTAGTATGCCTCTAATTCTCCTTAGCTTTGAGCACCATGCAGGTGAAAGTAAGATTTGGCTCAGTTCTGTCAGAAACCTTCCAGCTCTCTTTCTCTTCCAGCAACCTCCCGAGAGGGCTTGTGGCTCACCGGCTATTTAGAATACCCCCATCCCGCACAAAAGCACTATAAACGTACAAACAATCATGCCTTCTCCGGGATTCGAAACAGGGCGCTACGGCACATCAGTAAGAGTCACCAACCGTATAATGAATTTACATCCTTTCTACCTTGTGACCCGGCTAGAGGTGTGGAAGGAAATAAATGGTCATACGACATGATAAACTTCAATTATTTTATTTATCACTGTATTCAACCCAGACCCAAATAACACTCTAAAAAAGACAACTCAAATCAGTAATAGAGCAAGAGGGAGACGAGATTCGTGTTGGGGAGAATATATTCAATCATGTAGATCTACCTTTAATATTACTTTACACAGAGCTTACGTAATTAATGACCGCACTATCAATTTAACATTCTAAACATCGGCTTAATTTAAGATCACAGTACCTGAGCTCTTGCAGTCTTTTATTTACTTTCAGTTGACTTTAACACTTGCCGCTAGCTAAACTTATCACTTTCTTAATATCCGAACTTCTGGCTTCTTACTTGCTTACGTATACTTTCCACTGCCAATTTACTTCATTTCTAATCTATTCACGATTCACTAACCTCAGACATACGAAGAAAGAATATATATTGTTACGTAGATCGGGGTTCGAGGATTTCATGCAAAATCAGTCTTAAATAACAAGGCAATTCCTTAAGAGCGATGAGTATTTATTAGCGTAAATCAATCCTTGAAAATACAGTATTCAACAGCAAAATTCGCAGAATGAATAACAGAAGGATTTCACACCTTCTCACCCAGACACAGATTTCTTCTTTCACCCAGACACAATAAGCAGTATCTAAAATTCACGTATGTAAATGACTATTCACAAGCACAGCCGAGCTTATCAAATTCAAGGCAAGTCTTCTAATCGCTAATCAAAACAGTGCTCACTACTGGCTGGTTAAAATCAGACTGACCGTTGCGGCGAGTCTCTCTCTATTTATAGCAGAGGCCGAAATTTCTGGAAAGATGCGCTCGCGCCACAGGTCGTGAAATTTGTGGATTTCTCTACTAATTTCTAGAAGAATCCAGAGGGTCCCGAACTCGCCAACATGGTCGCCAAATTGTTCGCCAAAATCGCCAACTAGGTCGCCAAAAATGATGCCAATATTTCGCCAAGTTCCCATTGAATCGCCATTATAACGTAAGGGACGGCGTTGCTTGTGAATATTACAATTTTATCATGAAATAAATATAGCATAGAGTAATATAAAGGCATTGCACATCCAAATACAAATTATTTACATTATTTTATACAAAATTCGCAACAATATATTAAACTGAATTTGCATATCACGTTTTCTACTTTTCGGAGAAGATTGGTTTAAAATGTTGACCCAAAAGAATTTCCAAGAGGGTTAGTGGAAGGACGCGTATAGATCCACTAAAACCACTCTACTGGATGGGCGCCATTCTGAGAATAAATTATTTAAATCAATTTAAATTGTGGAGTTAGACCTTTCTCAATCAGATATCAGTTTACCAATAGCTGTATCGTAATGCACAAATTTGAGAGGGGAACCGTGATTTTTCGAATCAGATTTCTCATATAATTTATTAATTTTTAGTATATAAAATGTAAGGCGATCTTTTGCGTTGTATGTCACTTTAAATTACGAAAATAAGCATTAATAATTTATATATACTGCTTTCTTATAACTGTTCTAGCTCGTTATGAAATGTGTCAAAACTGTGTATTATATTATTATTCTGATGCGATTAAACAATATTTGAGCAATGCTATAATTTATTTACTGTATAGTTATTCTAATTTTTGCACTTAGTAAGTAACCATATATATATATATATATATATATATATATATATATTATTTTTTTTATTTTGATTTTTGGAAATGTGGTAACAAAAAAAAAAGGCAAATATTTAGTAGTTTAATGAAAGTAAACGTATATGAAACAAAAAAGTACAATTTCCATATATTTTTATGATACTGGTTAATAAGTAAAAATTATCCTTTATATACAAAGCTAAAATTGAAAATATGAGGCAAATATTCCGGAATTAACTCGCCGCATTTATTTTAATGAAATATAAAAACAGGTTAAAAGGAAGAACTATGAATAACATTTGGAGGCTTTTAGTGAGCCAAATGTAGACATTTAACGTACTGGCACATTTTATGCTTCATATAGTAACTAATGCAAAACTAATTCATTCAATTATCTTGTAAAAAGCGCTCATATTCTACAAAATTGTTTAGTTTCTTTTCTCTTATGAAAAATAAGAATTGTTTCATTTTATTCTATTGAAGATTATATGCTTTCAAACTTAGTTTTGTATTTTTATGTTCAAGTAAAATTAAATTATTATTATTGTTTTATTAAAAAATTTGCTTATTATTTTCTATACATTAAATATGCAGCGAAAATCGCTTAACATGAAACTGAGGGGGCTGAAATATTTTTTCGTGCTAAAGGATATAGCAAAAAAAAAAAATTAAGTTTATTAGTGTACTTTTTATTTGCAAAATCAATAAAATAAGTTTTTCAAGTTTTTTGGGGGGAAAAAAGGGGAAATAGCAATTAGCTTTCGCCCTAAGTTCTTTGCCATTGTGCTTGTAAAAAATTCTTCTAAAATAGAAAATAAAACTCAAATCAAACTCATTGAATTTTACACTGCGAATTCCAAAGACAACTGATTAGATGTTTTTGTGTGGTGTTTGTTAGGGGTGGAGGAGGTGTGAGAGAAAGTAGTTCAGATAAACAAAATAGGCTTGTGTCATAAGCTATTTAGAGGGTATATTTCAAAGCCCTTAGCGTACATTTTACAAATCATTTGAAACCAACTCTCATTCATATCCCACCCCTCTTAAATCTCACTTGCTCGGCTGGTGTTTTCCGTATTCTGTTCATTCTCAGAAGGGAAATATTTTCGTGTAAAGCAATTTTCATTTCGTTTTAAGTAGAAAAATGCAAAAAAATACATAGTAGTTTGTCAGGACCGTTGTATTATTTCATCTAAACTGATACTTCGTCTTGAGCGTTTTCGCGTTAAATGTATTTCACTATATTTCCATGCACTTTTGTTAATATATATGATATTAAAGTAAAATTATCAGCAAACACACAATTCTTTCGTAATAGGTAATTCTCTATGTGTGTCTGATATTCATTTTTATTATTGTTTAATCAACTGCATTTGAATTGCATTGCATATATTGCGAACGTTTATTATCCGGAGCGTCAAATATCCAGACTAAAGTCTGAATACATTTTCGAACACTGCAATGCTCAACAGTTGTTTCGCGTGAGTAAAATAAGTGATTATTTTCCAAAATAAAGGTAAAATTGCGACATTTTGCAACTATTTTGCTTTTTCTTGAAGCACGTTTCCCGCTTGTGATGATTTCCAATATTCGTATAGACGTTTATTATGTGGAATAACTAATTGGATAACAATGAGTAATTATTTGAAATTCTTAAATGATTTATAATGAGTCTCTAAATTTTTTGCGTAAAGTGCATTTTATTTACAAATTGCAGATATAGCATTCGAATTATGAACTTACTTAGAAGGAATCAAATGCAATAAAATGTAATAAAATCTAACGAATTAAAAAAAAAAGAATTTGAGGTTTAATATTTTTTTCTTCAAAATACAAGATTTAATATGGCTTGAAACAATTTTCCCCTTTAGCCTCTTCTGTTCAAAAAAGGAGGAAATTAGCTTTTAAAAATAGGAAAATTGCAATATAAAATATTTATCTTTTTTTTTCTTTTGAAAGAGGAAACACATGTTAAAGTCTCGAAAGCAAAATGAACAGACAATTAATAAATATAGTTAAATAAAATGGTTCGTGGTCATGATATATTAATATTTACACTGAATATAATCGACTCATTCTTTAACGTATAGTAAAAAAACACATAAAATATATGAACTTTCATGTTATGGATGCAAAAAAAAAAAAAAAAAAAAACTTTAAATTGTTTTTCTCATTTCTTTTTTACATTATTCTGCATGTAATAACTTGAAAAAGAATGAGACCTCAATCTAACTATTCCTAATATTAAAAAGAAAGCGAGAAGTTTTGAATTAACTACACACACACATATTTAATATACAATTCCATTATATATATTATATATATATATATATATATATATATATATAAAATTTCATTCCCTTTCAATAACTTTTTTTCTGGAATGACTGAAAACGTAACCTGACATTAACATATTTTGTATGAAAATAAAGCAAGGGAAAAAAAGTTTTTCTCATTCGCAACGTTAAAAATAAAATATTGTTCATAAACTTTTGGTACAAACTGAGTCACGTTTATATTATTTTTTATAAATTTTTACCAATTTTTTTTCCATTTTAGTAATAATAATTTATTTTTCTTCTTAATTTTAACATATTTTTCTTAAAATGTACTAAACAAATATAAATGCCCCAAAAAATCTCCATATCTCCATTTTTAAAAAATTAATTTGTCGCTAGTAGTCGGATACCGTAAAATAAATAGTTATTACGCTCACTTCTCATTCCATGCCATCAAGTAAATGTAACGAAATTACCTATTTATAGGAGAGAAACCTCAGAAAAGTCTCAATTTTCATTTAGAGTTCTACTTCTGATAATTATCTATGAATTATGGAATTCCTAGAGATAATTACAATCGTTTTCGATGTTAAAGTACTGAAGAATGTCGAAATATCCGTTAATTAGCGCTCTTTATTTCAGTCGACGAGTTGGAAATTATAGACAGCGAAATGTCTTTCAAAATCGTCCAGTAATTGTATAATATACTCGTTAAATTCTAATAAAGCAGTACTATTTTGTGAAGTTTTCCGCATATTTCCACAATTAAAATTGTAATAATATATACTGTTTCATAACACTAAGTTGTGTGATTTGTTTAAGTATTCCATGTAACATTTTTATTTCGTACTTCGTTTTGATGCCATGTACTTTTACTTATAAATTCAATGTCGTTAAAGTGAAATATAGATAAAAATGCCTACAAATAATTACAATATAAAATACGCATTTAATATAATCATGCATACAACGTAAAATTTTATATTATTGTTAAACAAATATATATATAGCAAGTATGTTTTTTTTTTAATAAAATATTAAATACTTTTCGGAATTAATAGGTTTCTCATTGGATAACTTGATCGCATCCTATGCAGTTGAGTACTTGTACAAGTACTAACTCTCTAATTTATATTTACCTTTCTACGAAAACCACATCCATATTTTGATGTTTGAAATTTTACATTTCGTAGTTTTGTAATGCGTGTCGGTTCCTGCTTCCCTCTAATCCCCCTTCTCTACTCTCGGACCCGGCTAGATGAGTGGGAAGAACTGAATAATCAGTCGACATGATTCACTCTAAGTATTTTATTGACACAAATATCAAGCAAGCACAATAATAATCGAATTAAGAATGTTGATCAGTAAGCAGAACGCGAAGGTGAGACCCGTTAGCCTGGGGATAATATTACGGACCCTCAACTGATTCCACGATAACCTATACAAGCTCAGTTTCAACTCCACCGCTCTCTAATAAGAGTTATTCTTTAATTTCTAATTAAATAAGGTTTACGATACCTGTACTCATGTGAAGACGAAGTCCTACTGTTGAGGCCTTGAACGTTAATCTTTAACTGGATTTTCGATCACATCCGACTGATCCTCTCTTAGAATTCTTCAATTGATACTTTTATAAACTTAGATCACCACTCAATAAACTCACGTACTCCACTCACCAAATAACTCCCAATAGAATACAGAATATATATAATATACTTAATTTGCATAACACGTTTTCTTACCTTCGGTGAAAGTTGGTTGGTAAAAATATTTCCCCAGAAGAGTCCCCAAGGGGTTAGTAATAGACGCGTATAGATTCGTCACAGTTTGGATAACGATACATTAACTCAAATGCTCATGATGTTCTGGTCAAAATATTTAAATATACATACAATTCGTAAAGCAGTTCTTTTTTCAAAAGAGTCAGAATCACCAATTCGTTTTTTTCTTCTTTTGGCTTGAATTCACATAGCAATGTACGTAATGAATAATTGGACTTCCGTTCAATTTGTATCGATGATGACATAGGAATTAGTAACTTTATTTTCTGAAGCTCAACTCCACCAGGTGAATCATTTTCACGTCTGTTCTGGGTTAACTTTTTTGTGACGACATATTAATCAACGGAAAGCATTGTAGAGACGGATATGTCACATATGCATCCTACCTAAATGTCACCTGCAGCCGGATGATGCACTGGTTCTATAGGTTTGCCCGTTCCCACGGAAAAGTGCATTGAACGGTCTGTCATCCGATAAGGAGTTTTGAGACTGGTGCATATATGACACACCCATCGCGAAAGGGTTAAAGTGTGACTACAATTTTAATATCATTTTGAGATATTTTGAAGGCAATGAGGGAGTGATAGCTTATTAGCATCACATTATAAAACAATACGAAGATACTGGTGACGGACCTCGGAATTTTAAATAATGGTCAAGTGACGAGGATGAAATCTGAAAAATGATACCCCTCTCTTCGAACTTGCACACTACATCAACGTGAAGAATTTAATCTGCGACAGATTTAACGTGCATAAACTCCTTTATACGTGGATCTTCAGGAGCACAAGGGCTTGAACTCATTAGGAGCCAAACACAAGTTTGTGACTACGACCACTAGGCAACCGCAACCACATTTCGAAAGGAAATAAATCTCAGGCATTTATTCTGCTTACATAGCCATTTCATACAAAACCCCGCTAATGTATTGATGAAATTCTTCATGTTTTGTATAATATGATGCTTTCAGTCCATCTTCTTTCTCATCCCGTTATTCTTTACCAACTTACTAGGGAGAACAGAGCTCACTCAAAGGGTTCCGAGCCTTAGACGGCTCCTTGAGAAGAAATTTTATTGATATACGCAGAAGAAAATAACAAATACAACAAGGGCCCCTCCCCAAAAATCTTAAAATTAGATGCGAAATACATAAATTACAATAATAGATAAGTACGATATAAAAAAAGATCCTCACCTGTAAGATACAATAATCTCCCCATGTGCAAAAAGGTGTGAAAAAAGGTAAAAGTATATACTGGAAAAACAGAAGAAATGTAAAAACAGAAGAAATAAAAAAAATATTACATAATAACAAATATATGTTCTGTGCCACTAATGGGACCCAAAGATTTTTCGATAAACAATAAAGATATCAAGAAATACCACCCGTTAAAAGAAAATACAAAGAAAACGAAAAATGTTTCAATAGACATTAACACTTCTTTTGAAATGAAAGCAAGATCTGTAGCGATTTACACATACAAATAGAAAAGAAAAAACTTTGCAAAAACAGACATATGAAGGAACGATGTATAACAAAATTGTTGCATAGTGAAACGAAACTGGATTTTAACACAATTAACCCCTTAACTTCCAGTTATAAGCTCCCCAGTTCCACCCTGTAGTTAAGTTCGCTCCTCAGTCCCGTCATTATTCACGTACGTGCGCATATCCATTATATTGGGAGAAAACAAAATGCACACACACACACACACACAAATAGGCAAATCTTTCTCGGAAATAAGTAAAGCCTTGGCATAAACTGGCAAGTTTATTTTATTGCAGTCCAAAGCCTCTGGAATATTTTACTGACAGCAGTGAAAAGAAAATAATCGTATTTGTGGAAAAAGCATATATACACGTCCAAGGCACTCAACGCACCAGTTGAGTAAAATGAATATATGCACTGACGGCAGTTAAGGCGTTAAGTTAGTAATTGTATTACCAATTCTCAAGTGACCGGAGTGAAAGAATTATAATATCAAAAGTACATCAGATTTCATAATGAACGGATTTTGACATTTGCATTTGAAACGGAATTTGACTCCAATCTTACGGGGTGCTATTCATTTAAACGTTCAATTTAATTCAGTTACAAAAGTGTTCTCCAATCCCCGGGCCTAGTACCAGTACCGGTTCGTGGATCAAATAGTACCAGGCCGCATTAGAAATATTAAATAATTTAAATTTTATTTACTGTGGTATATATTTCTCCCGGGTTAGTGCTACTTTCTATGGACAAGACGTTAACTGGGAGCTGAGTGAAAGAAACCAAAACAAATCAGAGGGGAAATACTGTATATAAGCAATGCAGATCAAGTGTCATTGTCTCCCATTGCCTCTTGATGGAACCGTCTCGCTTCAAAGAAACAAGCCCAGAGCTCTCATTGGCTTAGCGTTCTGGTGAATTAAAGTATAGAATTATTTTATATTCATTTTTAATACAACTGTATTTATTTTGAAGGCATGTTTCAATGCAATTGAATTAAATAATTAAATCAAAACCATCAAAATTAAAATCAATCAGCACCCTTTCTCAGCGGGCTGTTGTCGAATTGTCAAACTTTGACCGGTTCGTGGTAATAAAAAATGTTATTTATTTATTATTTATCCAACGCCAGTACTTGGTTTCTTGACCATTTGACGTCAAGCCTCTGTGTACCGACTGACGTTATCGGCAGTTGGGTATTCATCGAATTTCGTGCATTGGAACAGGTGGTCGCCATCGATTATGGCATGGCTGCAGAGTAGACAGGCAACGTTAGCGTCTAGGCCAAGCCAGAGGAAGTATACTTCTAAAACGACATGTCTAGAGGTTAGGCGAAAGTAGGCAACAGCTTCGGCTTTCTCCAGGTGTCTAGGGATTGGACCGAAATTGGCCACAGTTTCCCTGGCTTTCCAAGGATCTTGGATGTTTTGGTCACGGGAGTATATTTGTCAATTAAATGGGGAAATAATGCTCTTTGCTCTTCTGAGGGTTAAGTGGATTTTTGGTTGAGACGACTCGGCTCCCTGCTTGCCCTTTTGGTCGGCTCTCTCACTGCCGGGGATCTCAACATTACTTGGGACCTACTATAATGCCGCAGTCAAGCCATATGAGATTAGCTCCGCAATTTTAGTACAATAAAAATGTTGTGGGCACTCAGTTACACGAGTAGAAACCATCTCAGGTATTCATATCATCACTATATTCTGACCGTACAAATTAGGTCTTTTGTTATTGATTCTCGTGTGAAACTCTTAATGAAAATCAACCCAAACAAGCCATCTTGTGGTTTCTCCTTAGCGGTACTTCTTTAATTAATAACATGTTGGTTCCACTCTAGCCACTATAATATTTCTATTCCATTATTTAAGTAAAATGGTATTTTATTTATTCGAATCATTATATATTTATTGCAAAGCAAGAAAACACAGATTCAGGTTCCACAGCCGACAATGAAGTGCTCTCAACTGTATTTACCGAGAGAAGTCATTACTTGGCGTGTTTGGGAATCTTAATGCCAAGATTAGTATTTTGTGTGAAAACTGTTTAACTTTCTTTTTTCGCTTTTAATGATGAAAATGCGGAGCTTGTGGATATAATCATCGTTATTGGGATTGCGTGTAAATACTTCAAAAGCGGAGGAAAATGCTTAAGACTCATGTTTGTGATTTAATCTGTGTTTGTTTATGTGTGGGATATGTTTTTATTGATTTCTAGTTCCTTTCTCTCGTAGAGTTAGGTGGAAAAGTATCGGACAAGGTATTTCTGTGTATATGAAATGCATCATTTCTTCTTACTTTTCTGAGAAAATAAGTTAAATAATTCGTGTGATTTCGGAACTATATATCGTTTTCGAATACCTAAAATATCGTTTTCTATAAAGTAGTTGCTTAGAAATGGCCTTTTAGAAGATTTACCAAAATTATTTGATAATTTTTCTGTTTTATCGCATAAGTAAAAGTTAAATTTAATTACTTTTCATTTTTAAAAATAAATTTATTACATTTTATCTCACATTTTATATTTATTTTTTAATTGTAAGAATTTATCGTGTCATACAAATCAGGAAGTAGTAAAATAATACTTCACTTTATTTTCTGTAATTTTTGCTTATATTTCTGTTAAAAACTTTTTTTTAATTTTTTAAATTTACACTTAAGGAAAACTGAATCTTTAGATATTAGATTCATTTTAGTGCATGTTTTATGTTTAGGAATGTAAGAATAGAGGGTAGAATATATGTAACACAAATTTTTAGTATATTACGTTACATTCATGGATTAAAAAGTTGATAATGTCTTTACTTATATGCAAACCCTGCCAATCTGTAAAATTATTATTTCAGAATATCTTTAGTAAGCTGTATTTTTTATTTCTTCAAGATGAACATAAATGTTTTATTTAAAACAAAATGTCTTTTCGAAATTGCAACAAAATTCTATTATTTTATAAGCTTTTTCTCATTCTAATATTTATATTATTTTTTTATTTATTTTATCTCTATAATAATTGTTTTAGTCTTAAAAATATTAGCATTCGAAAAATATTCAGTGTTATCTTTTTGCTGAATACTTTGCAGGACATTTATTTAAGCATCCACGCTGTTTAATCTATATGAATAAATAATATTGTAATGTTTTGTGTAGTATACTTATTTTAGAGTTTTTTTTAAAATTTGTCTAACAAATTTGTTATTATTAAATTGCATTTAAATAAGATACTAATAATAGCTTTAATCAAATAAACTATTGAACTCTCAAATATGTGGCCAATCGTAGAGGCAAACAAGGAAATTTTGTCCGACAATTTTTCTGAAGACTGTTACAGGAAAATTTAACTATATAACCTCCCACCAAATTATTCAGTTGCAAATTCTTTACCCCACTCGCTAGATACTATAATTAAAAATGTGTGGGGAATTTCATGGAATTGTCCTCACTGGTGCTGAGATATCATAAAATATACAAATTAAAAGTTTTGGTATATTGGTTGTTTATTAACAATTAAAAGCTACACAGGTGGTCTGTCAACGAATTCGAAGTCGGTGTTGTTGAGTCACAGATTCGAGTCATGATGCCACTGAAGACCCAAATTGTAGACAGGCGGATGCACGTTAAATATGTCAAGGCTCAACGTCCTCACATTCGTACAGTTGTGGAAGTTCAGAGATTGAAGTTCCAACTCAGGTGTCATCCTCCTTACTCGACCGGGTTTCAAATTTACGAGGTATGTCGCCAATAGCTTTGTAATGTCTTAGAGTATGCTGTGTGTTAATACAAATCAAATTGAAGATACACAAGAGCTATTCACCACGAAGCTCGTAATTATGATTCCCGCTCAAGTGATGAAAGAATCCTGAGCTGGCACCTCACTTTCTTATCTGTTAAAGTACACCAATTGGTGAACTTTGAATTTCGATAGATGTAATGTGTGTCAGTCCGTCTCTGCAAAGAATTTCCATAATAGAATTTTTAGGAAAATCGATTTCAACTTTTTAAACCTTTTTTTTTCTTTTGTCACCTAATCTTGACTGTGTCAGACCCAGGCCCAAAAACTTTATCATGGCAAGCGGGTAGAGAGGTACGTCTGTCGGTTGCCGTAGCCTTGAGCATCATACAGGTGACAGTATATTTAGCTCGGTTCCACAACAATTTTGAGGGAGCACACCTTGGGGGGTTAAAGCCTCCCACTTTTCTCTTCTTCCACCCACCTCATGAGAGGATTTTCGATTCGACTGCTATTTAAAGTACCCCCACGCTGCAAAGACTATACATTTAAAAAATCCATGCCTTTTCCGGATTCAAACCCAGGCCCAACGGCAGAGCAGTGAGCGTCGCTAACCACTATCCCGGATGGACGCCAAACCGTTTGTTTAGTAGATGTAGTAGTATTTTACATGTGTGACTTCTTTCCTGATTTTCTCTTATAGAAAAATGTAGAGAGCTAATTGTTTGAATTTTAAAATAATGAAATAAGAAAGAAAAGAGATTTTTTTACCGAAAATGACATTTCCTACGTAGACTGATACCTTAAAATAATTTTGAACAGCTGCTTTCGTAAAGAGGCCCCCCCATACATTATCTAAATCAATTAATACCAAGGACCGGTACACCAAACCGACATCCAAATTGCATGGAAAAACACATTTATCTCAATCTCCAATCACTCGGCACTCGCCAGACTCATTTCTCTCCCACGATACCGCTCTAATTTATCAAACTTTTCTCTCTCCAGCAAAATGTCTTTAAATAATAACAGAAAGCAGCTCCCTTCACTTTCTTACGGGTATGTGTTCCGGCGGGAAAACAAATACAAGTCTTGTCATCCATCCCCCTCGCAAGTCGTTAAGATTTTATGTATGGCTTATGGCAGTCTTTGCAGAGCTCTCACACCGAATTAAGTCCCCATCTATAATGGAGGCTGCATGCAGAAAGGTTGAGGAGATAGAAGATTAGATGTATGGGGATACTGCTTTATAGATGTACCTGGTTCAGTTAGGATTTAGATCTTATAGGAATTCTCTATGGTGGAGTATGAATAAAAGAAGGCAAGGTAAGGATTTAAGGCAGAGATGAAAGTAAGGGAAAGGTGAAGTATGATTTAAAGCAGGCGTCAGATTTATAGAAAATCTCAGGTAAAGGGTAAAATTCCATTAATACGCCTACTCTTTTAAAAACTGGATAAATTTTTAGATTTAAGATTTATTTTAAAATTAAAGTTCATTTCAGATACAATCTTACTATATTAGTATTTTTAAATTTAAAGAAATAGAAATGCTTCCTTCTTAAGGTGATTGTTTTTAATTTTGTAAAGACTACATGTGTGTTGTGTGGGTTAAGTTATTACCTCTTAAATTTAATTTTTTTCTTAAATTAGGGGTGAAAAATGGAGAAAAGGGATTATTTGTTTTGAATTAACATCACTCTAGTCCCGGGGTGGGCATTACGTCGATCGCGATCGACCGGTGGACCGTCAAGACATTTTGGGGTGACCGCCTAAAATTTTACCAGTTAGTAATTATATAAGGAAAATTCAAGATTGGCTGACAGTACGCAGACTAAGTCTTCTACTGACTGTAACAATGAAAATTAACTTAAGATAAAAATGTTTCATTTTTGAATGTATTTTGAATTGTTTCATAATATATAAATGCAACATTCGATAGATTTGGGGCTACTATTATGATCGAGTTTGTATCTCGCGTTTTGCTCTAAACGCTGTTTTAAAAGTGTTGTTTTTTATTTTAGTTCTGTAGGTATATATATATATATAAGTACATATTCCGTACTTATTATTAAGTTATAATAACCTTTTCCTTACCTCGCCACACCTACAACTTTGGGCAGTGGCGCACACAAGAATTTTTGAAGGGGGGGGAGGGCGAAGGTTGACGGTCTACCATTTTCGTATCATTCCACAATAAGCAGCCAAACATAGTTTTTGATTTTGTCGATTGTAGGGAACAAAAAACAGCAAAAAATAAATTACTGAATAAATAGTTAACATTAAAAAATAAGAAAAATTACTCATATCAAATACTAAATACATTTTACGTACTATATACATGGAACTATAATGAATCGGAAAACAAATGAAGGATTATGAGGGGGGTCCGGATCCGTGGACTCCTACCCGTCCTTGTGTGCGCCACTAACATTGGGTGGACCGCAACTCCTTGAAAGAATTAGAAGTAGCCCGTACGATGGAAAAGTCTGCCCCCCCCTGCTCTAGTCCATAAGAGAACTTATGATTACAGTCTTTGATAATATACTGTTTAATTCTAAATGTGCATCAAGTGACCGTACCTATATTGGCACTTCATTTTATAACTTCCGTAGCCTCGCTAGTGGAACATGTAAATTTTGTCAGCAAACTGTGTCTTCTACAGTGGTGCATTTTGTAGGTTTAAGCGATAAACTTAAAAAAAAAATTAATTAGAATGACCTGCAGGTATTTTCATGGATTTTACACATTTGCATCTATGTGTTTCAGTCTTTGTAGTTTTGATGTGAAAAAGTGCTTCAAAAAAAGTATCCTTAATTGTATA
Source organism: Trichonephila clavata (assembly GCA_019973975.1). NCBI lineage: Eukaryota > Metazoa > Arthropoda > Arachnida > Araneae > Nephilidae > Trichonephila > Trichonephila clavata. Next base: position 45,267 of record BMAO01022388.1, on the reverse strand, counting down.
CATTATAATAAATTTCGTGATAATTTCTGTTTTGTTGAAAGTAGTTTTTAATAATAATTATATAAAGTAAGATATATTAAACATTCACACACATATAAATCTCCTATAATAAAATTAATAAACACAATTAGAAGATTAAATATTAGAAAATTAATAAACACAATTAAAATTTAGAAAAGAAATGCAAATTGATTTAGCACACTTAAAGGAAAAAAATTATTTGAATTGAAGGTTGAATATGAGGTAAATTATAACTTGAAATATGTCTAGGAAACACTTAAAAAAACTGCATTTTCATTTATACATTATTGATTTTAAAATGGTAAAATTAAATTTTTGCTTTCTAAAAAGCCGAACTGTTTGTAAATGGATTACAAGCTTTGATGATAAGTAATATTATACTCATCACAAACATATTTAAAGACTAATACAAATATTTAAGATGCAAATAAATATATTTGACCTAATTAATTCACATATAATTAGAAAGGTATTATACAATATTTCACGACTTAACGAACTGATTGTAATACTTTAAATAAATAATTTCATTTATTTTAAACAATATTAGTAAAAATTTCGTAACTAAGTGTATCTAAATAAAGGTTTTGCTTAATGAAAGCAACTGTATTGTGTTTTGGGTAAACTGTTCCAGAGATGGAAATTGCTTTTTTTTTAACTCTCCGTGAATTAAAGCAAATTTATCATTTTTCTTAAATATAATTTTTACAAACAATAAGCAAAATCTTGAATATGAGAAGTTGAGGAAAGCTGTAATAATTTAATTACGTACTTCAATGTGTTAAATTTCCAGAAAAATGAGTTCTTCAACTATCTATTTTTTAAAACTCAAGGGTATAAATCTTAACATTTTTCTAACTTAGGCTTAAGAATTAATCAAGAAATGCAAATAATTAACATTACCATAATTACGTTCCACGCCACTGCGAACGCTAATGATTAAAAAAAACAGGTTTTTTTATTTATCATTAATGTAGAATAATCTATTAATTTGGAGATCCCACAATTAGCCAAACGAAAGAAAACAAGATGAACTCTAAATTAATGGAACCTTAACCACGGATTTTTTTATCAAGCCTTGCATTAAAATGTTTATTTATTCAAGAGGTGTTTACACTTTGTTTAATATGACGACGCCGGCAACTCAACGATTTATCACTATTAAACCGAGCTCTCTTAAACAAAACGCTGAAAAGTTTCCGGAATAAATTACAATGAAAGGAGCTCGACTTACCGAGTTCACGCTTTTCTAGCCAGCTACTTTAGATGAAATACTTAACTTGCTTCTCTGTTTTTCCCCCACCGTCATGAATAAATAAATAAACTGGAAACATTTGCTTCAACGTGTTCTTTACTTACCGCTAAATGCTCTTTATTTAACTTCTATTAAATCGAGTCTTCTAACTTTCAGCTTAGAAGGATAAAGATAGCCGATTAAATGTCTTCAGTTCGGTTCATTTCATAAATGCAAACGATTTTTTTATCTTTTTTTTACCTCATAATAATGAGACATTTTCCCCCCTGCGTTATTTAAATGTAAATGTTATGTCTTTGATGTTAAAATACATCTGCCATGTATTTATTCATGTTCAAAACAGATGTTTTTTTAACATTGACTGATATTTATTGAATTCCAAATGAATAAAAATGAGAATCGTCGCAACGTTTTCGTGGTTTATGGTTATTCATTCTGAAGAGTAATATATTAATTTATCAATTAAGTGAAAGGAATTCAAGAATTAAAATGTGTCATCATCATTTCTCTAAATAACGAATCGTTTTCTTGTTGAGGCCATTAGTCGTATATTTCTATTGTTACTCAAATACGTGATGATATTCATTTACAGTCGAACATCTATTTAACGAAGTCGCAAAATCCCCCCAAAAAATTACGTTATGTCCAAAACTCGTTAAATAGAAATCCACTTTTAATGTACTTTAGAAAATACATATAGTATTTAATTAATTAAGACTATGTATTATTCAAAAGGTAAATTATTCGCACTTTTTTCAAATTAAAATCGACTTTACAAAGCATACTTATCATTACGAAATCTGCAAGGAAAGCAAGAAAGAAAAAAAAACACTGCCGAGGAATACAATGTATTTACAACTTAAAAAATAATTTTGTATTAAAATTAATGAACTTTAATGACATTTTCTAATTTTAAACCTATTTGTAATTTTAAACATAAATTATTTTATAACCAATAGTTTTGAGCATACATTTACTCACGCGTCCTTAAATTTAACTACTGATAAAATCTACTAATTTTATTTAAGTTTTTTTAATTACAAAATTACGGCAATTTTATTGCTCTAGGTGAGTTAGGCACCTGGTAAAACCAGTTCAAGGCCTTTGATCACCATAGAGTGTGTTAAAAGAAAGAATTATTTGAAATGTCCTGAAATGTTTCCAAAATAGGGTGAGAAAAAAATCAAATCACAAGTGAAGAAGTTCGTTAAATAGAAAATGCACTTCTCTATTTGGAGGTCGTTTTGCGAAGAAAATAATAAAATGTTCTTGGTTCCAGGAAGTATTTCACAAAATAGAAAAATTTACTAAACAGAGGTTCATAAAAAATGGAGATTGGACAATATTTTTTTATATAATATAGAAATTTGCTTCGAATAATTTTGATTCAGCTATATGTAGTCAGATATTTGAAGTTAATAAGAGCATATTATTTAACATGGTGCATTTCATATTTAATAGGGAAAATTCAATAAGAATTACTTTAGTATCAACTTCATTTATTCGTACAAAATAACCTTGCTTTAAAAGACAAGAAACTGTTTGGATTTCTATGTCGATCACAGTTGAAATCTCATTGTGTTTAGTATTTTTTAACACATTTTAAATTGTGTTAGTTATTAATTTAAAAAACATACTTAAAATAATTTAATTTAATATTTTTTCTCAGATCTGCATTAATGCTCAATAAAAATGTATTAATTTAATTAAATCAAAAATCGTTTTAAATTAATTCGAAAAGGATGCTTCTTCACCTTCCAGTATTGCTCTTATTTCAGATGTTATTATTAGTTTTTTGTTTAATTCATTTATGTGGAAAAAAATTAAATTGTCCTTAGATTTTTCTTTGTATGGAATCAGCTTATAATTTTTCTCTAAAAGACTTCTTTAACAAATCTCATTTTAAAAATGTTGTGTTACGTAAAAATAGGCGTTACGAAAAACAAAAAATCTAGAATATTATGCATAATATTCCATGTTATGTTTCTGTTAGGAGAACAGCAAATATATCTGAGGTTTATGTAATATAATAGAATACATCTCTTACATATACAATTCATATACAATGTTTCAGAGCTTTGTATTTCTTTATAATCAGCATATTGAAGAAAGGAATCTATTGAAAATTAATTGGTTTCATACAGTGTTTCTCACACAAACTGGGGGAGGAGGGGGCGAGCATATCAAAAATTTGAAATTAAAAGATTATTTAAAAATATTATTAAGTTACTGAAATAGAGCAAAACAAAATATATTCTGACGTAACAAAATATAAAATCCACTTTTACAATGACATACTATTCTTATAAATATATCAGTACTGCTCGATGTATTTGATAATTAATGTATCAATAAAAATTGAAAAACAAGTTCAAATATTACTATTGACTTTTCCGTGGACTTATCACAACAAAATTTAATACTTATCTTGATAACTGTTACAGTCGTATTGTAGCTTTAGCGTCAAGGTTCATTATTCAATTAAAAATATTGTTATTGAATGGAGGGGGAGGCGATGAAGATTACGATTAAAAACTGGATCGCAAATGTTGAAAATTTGAGAAGCATTGGCTTAATACGTACCTTTGATACACACACATTTGAAACATTTATTTAGGTCTAATTGTCTGACCTTTGGTATTGCATTTATTAAAAAATATTTTTCCATATATATATTCAAATTATTTTGTAATAAAAATATGAGTAACGTACATTTTTTTTCAAAAAAATATACCAGGATAAATTTGAAGCATTTTAAAGTGGTGTATTTAATTAAGAGTGCTTATTTTATAAAATTTAAGTATTATCATAAAATTTCGATAATTTTACAAAAAAATGCTTAAATTGTTTTATTTCAATAGTAGAAATTTTGAATTTTTGAAACTCAATTTAATGAAATTTTTCAAAACAAATTATTTTTTTCTTTTTTTCAGAATAATTTATTTGCTTTTAATTTATTTATGCATTTATTTATTTTGCTTAAATATATTAAACCTATTGAATTGAAATTATGTATAAAATAAGAATACTTTCAAATTATACCCAGATCTAAATTTATATAAATTTTTCAGTCTGCAATTTCGGTATGTATTATAATTTTACATAAGCAAAAACTTTACCCATGATGATTCATATCTTTTAAAATATACATGAGTTTATTTAATTTAAATATAATTCTTGTATATTTTTGAATATGAAAACTAATATATAATAATGTTATTATAAAAATTTTTTTCCAAAATGTAAGCAAAAACAAAAGAAAACACAGGACTTTTAAATAAATATGCTTAAGGTTTTAATGCGATTTTATATGACGTCTCCTTTTTGTTTCTTCAACATAACATTTTCACATACCATCATTTTGTAATATTCATTGTATTAAAAAGAAAATCCTCAAATAAAACCGAGATAAGTGTCCATTTGGACCCTCGGAGATGCTATCTTGTTTACTGTTCACAAAGGAGTTCATATAATTTTTAAATCTAATTTTTCATCATTCACTCACTCGTCCCAAATAAGCTCTGAGTGAGTCATAATGCCTTACTCAGCCATAAAACGCAAAATTTACGAGAACCAGAAAAAACATTTTACGACTGCAAAATCCAACACGGCGAAAATCCTTTCCCTTAGTTATAAGTAAGACAATAACACGTGGTTTGCAGATAAGGGAGACTGGAAAGAAAAAAAAATATCCGCAATCTTTTCTGCCACTAAACAAATCTCAGATTTTCATAGTAATTGTTTTTTACTGCACTCATTTTTAGTACCGAAAACGCCTGTACCACTTAAAAGCAAGCGCTGAAAGTCCCGACCCATCTGGCAAGACTTGATGACGCAATAAAACTCGTCAAGAGATAGAGGGAAGAGAGAAAAACCAAAATCTCATCCCAGATACTAAACCAGCTCACTTTTATTGAAGTTTTCTCTCTCTCTCTCTCAACCTGATGTTTGCCCTACACTCCATGGAAAGTTGAAGGCCCGGATTCATAAGCGAGCCAACCTTTATACATCTAACTGGAGGAGTAAATAAATTTTCATCCTAAATAAGACGAGGAACATTTAATATTCGCGCACGGGAGTTGGTTTAACGCTTAAAAGCTTGTCTCTTTGCCCGGGAGAGGACGCCGCTTTAATACATGTTGTATCTGTGCCTTAAATGTATTTCGCTGCTTCAGACAAAACAAATTAGTGTAAAACTTTCCCGAACCATTTGAAGGGTCGTTCGGTTTTAATAGCCATCTCCCAGTCCCTGCATGTTGTTAAATACCGATAGGGGGAGGAGGGATGAAACAGTGTTTCTGCGTAATGGAATTTATTTTTCTTTCACCTAAAGGTTTGTTTTCAGCTTAAGAAGGATTGACAAATTTGTATTTTTCATTACCGAGTGCGCTGACACAACGAGAACGAAGGGATTCGGTGTAAAAAGGATGACATTTCGCTTTTCCCTTTAGGATATTTTCCAGACATTATTTTGCTTCTCGCAACACTTTAATTGTGTGTTCTTTTTTCCTCGGTGTTATATTTGATGATATGGTTTTTTTTAAATACATTTGTTTACTTCACATCTTAAACTAACATATTTAGTTTATTAATTTGCATTTAAAGGTCCCCTCCTCCATAATTCTATATTGAAGGAATAATACAGTTATTACAAAATTCTCTTCTTAGGTAGACCTTTTTACTTTAATGCTTTTGAAGGAATCAAAACTGCTATTTTACGTTGAATGCAGTCTTGAATAAATTAAAATTCTTTATGTTTGACATTAGATCCGTTACGCATTAAATTAAATTAGACCTTTAAGGCTCCACGTGGTATGAACGTTTCTGAAGGGAAAAAAAACATAGACATCATTCTCTAATTATTTGATAGCAGTACAAAGTTGTGAGTAAATTTAAATTTTCTGTCTAAACAAGTATTGACTCTTTTTTAGGTTAGTATTTAAAAACGAAATTGGGGAAAACCAAAAAAAAAATATATTTTGGTTTGCTTTTGAGTTTGGAACATCGTTGATTATTCATATAAAATAAATAAAATTTGAAAGAATCACAAAAATACCTCACACAACAATATTATCTATACCAATATTTGATTTTAATATGTTTGTGGTTTTCATCCATTCATTCTGTATTCTTTCAAAAAAAAATCTTTTTCTGTTTCATTTTTTAGCGTAGTAGAGCATATTGTTTTTTAAAAACTCTGAGAGAGAGAGCAATGAGCACTTAAAAACGATGTTGCAAAAAATAGAAATCCTTATTTGATTTCGAAGTAACATTAACAAGTATTCTCATCAACAATGACATTATTCGTGAGCTTCAAAATAGCACATAAAATTTTTTTAAAAATAATTATGATTCTATTGCGAAATTGGTTACTGAGTTGGCACTCTAATTTTCAATTTTGAATTATACATATCTCACTATTCTATAAAAATTCTTGAGTGAGCGAGTGAATATTAACGCCGTCCTATCCAGCTATATATACTCGAGTGCTTTTGGAGATGGGCCCCGTAATTTTTGAAGTGACGAGCACAACAACTGAGCTGATACCCCTCCCCTATCTTCCATTGTGCACCACGTGAGGACGTTTGAGCCTCGGCAGTCTCAAAGTGTGTCAGCTTCTCCACACGGCGGGTTTTCAATGGAACAAAGCTCAAACTCAAGACACGTCAGCCACAAGTCTATGACCATGACAACAAAGCTACCACGCCCACACAATTTCTTGAATAGAACAGTTTTCAACAATGCAAGGTTATATTTTTTAAAAAATTCAGTCGAATAAAACCTTAATAAGAAGTATTTTACTGGTATAATTTATTTTTAAAATGAAGTTCATTACTATTGAAAGTATATATGAATTGCTGATAGCTGATTAGATGACGAAATAGTTGGTGGCTAAAATAATATACTTCGTGCTTTCTAACAAATTAATTAGATGAAAATGTAATAGTTTGGTATTTATATTGGTAACTGTTTCTTAAAAGTACTGTTATATACTTCTAAAAGTGAGAGAGGTTTAAAGTTCCCTTCTAAAATGTAACCATGAAAAACATTTTACTAAAACTAGTTTAAGGAAATGCATTTCAAGATGCAAAACATAACTCTAAAAAGAGATATATATATGTCCAGAAATGCACAGAAGAATCAATTTCAAACACTTTTAGAAGCAAAAAACGGATCATTTCCTATTTCTCTCCATCTTCTAAAACTCTTCAACGGTTAAGAAAACCGTAAACGCAACAACGCGTAAAACCATCCACACTCTACGGAAAATGTTAACCTTCACAATACATTCAATATTTTTTCGAGTTACGTTTCTTTTCTTTTCCTGACCATTGCTTCTGATGGATTATCTAGGAAAAGAAAGCTTCTCCCGGAATTTCTCCTGTTTTTCATTCCGGCTTATGCTTCCTGTATTTTTTTTTATTATCCTGAATTTTTTTCCTCTTTAGAGAGTTATGATCTGCCATCTGTTGACGGTGAAACCTAAAATATTCGATTTCGTGCTTTGGTCCTTCCCCTTTATAATAATGTCTACGTTGGAAATGATGCATATTTATCATTTTTAGAACTGATAAATATGCTTCATGTGATTGTTTAAGAATTTTTAACTTGTTTACATGTCATTTTAAAATGGAGTGTTTAGTGTATGGAGGATTTATTTATGTTTACACTTTGATTAAATACGCGTCCGCACGGATAAAATGAAGAAAAATAATTTAATAAATATATCCAATTTTAGGCAGGAGCTTTCTTTTTTAATATTCACGACGTAAACGAAAGCGATGTAGAATTATGCGAAGATCTTAAAATCAATGATGGGACCGTTTTCTGCGATCGTAAAAATTCAATGGATGCTTTATGGTAATTTTTGATGCTCATAAATTTTTATGAGCTTGAAGAAATGTAAAGAAACTAGAAAAAACTCAAAGAAAGAAATAGTGGGTATTGTCAAATAAATTAAGTGAATCGATGTGTTTAGGTTTTATGGTGCTCGATGATTCGGATTTTTGTAAATGGCAAGTAAATATTTTAAGTTAAAAAATGTGAATCGGCGAAGAACATAAAATAATAATATTGAAAGATGTGCATTAAAATGAAAAATGTATTATTTTTCCAACTTTTCTTAATGGACATGTAAGTATGTGTTTCGTCTGAGAGTGACGTGAATATTAAATGGTAATGTGGTATTTATTTTGAATTAAAGGATTTTTTTTTTTGAAAGAGCTCTGTTTAAGGCCTGAATTTATGCTGTATAAGATTTAAAACAGTTTTTTCATTAAAAAAAATTGTTTATTTTTCTTACGATACAGCTATATACTTAAGTTCTACATAATAGTATTTTATTGTTAATGATGTATGATATTTTCACAACAAATTAAAAGTTAGTTAAGTGCTAGTTATTAATAAAATAATACTTATTTATTTATTTATAATTTTTTAAGGGATTCATTTAAAAACGTCGAACTTTGAAGCTGCGTAATTATAATTTTGAACATCGGACAAGTAACGAGGACGACACTTCAGATGGCACCATTCTCTCCAAACATTCACCCATATTCACCTGAAAAATTTGAGTCTCTACAGATTTAAGCGTAATATCCTCTTTCTTAAGCGGGGCTTCAATGTGACTATCATTATTACTTGGGTATATATATATATAAACCGATGTTTATTCTTATAATAGATATTAAATATGTAGTCATTGATTATGAATAACGTTTTACAGATAATTGCTTAAGTATATTTTAAATAAATGCATAGTATGCTATAGAAAATGTTTAATATTTTTTCTACAGCTAATTTATAATCTTTTGTGGCGAATAAAATTAAAATAAACCTAAAATTTATATACATGTACATTTAATATTGCGGAATAGAAATATTTATTTAAGAAATTATTCTAAAACTTTCAGAAAAATATACAATGAGAATGCCTGGTTTTGAAGATTATTTAGTCATTTTTGCTTAACATGAATATGTGATTTTAAATCTATCACAAAAACATTTTGTGAGCAGGTTTTCCGTACAATAAAAATAAATAAATTTTATATTAATATTATAAACATAATATTCATATAGTATAAAAGTAATATATGTGAAAATAGAGTTTTTATTTACAATAAAAACATTTAAAATATATACATCATTTTGTACTTAGATATAATGTGAATAATTCTTAAATATCTTATATAACACATTATAATACAGTTAAATGTATGTTTTATGGAGCATATTAAAATAAATTTATCATAGAAATGCACAAATTTAATCATGCAGACATAATTCGTTTTAACATTTGCGTTGTATGTTTGAGAAATATTGTACAATTGCATAATACGTATTTATATTTTGCATGAATATTAAAGAGAAGAACAGTGAGTGTTTTATGAAAGTAAAAGTATCAAAAAAATTTAGTTTGTCTCGGCATTGTTCAATTGTTGCATGTTTTTATTGAAATAAATTAAGAGCATCAGTTCGTAAGGAATTATTTAATATATTTGTTTAGGAATTTAAATGTGAGGAATAAGAGATATTTCATGCATTATTTACCGGTTTACGTAATTTACTACGAATAATTTTATTTGTATGCACTCGTCTATTTAATTAGTGAAGCAATATTTTTATTGAGATCTTCCGTATAGTTGTTGTATGAAAATAAAACGTTTTAATAACTTTTTTAGTGATTTATTTTTGTTTTCTTCTGACAAAACAATTTTTCTAATACTCGCATAAATTCCTCTTAATTTTTGTTTTAATCTTAACATTCTTAAATTAAATTAAAACATACAATAAACTGCATGCAAATTAAGGCCACGAAATAGATAAGTTTTCTTAAAAAATATAAGTAATTTTCTTAACCAGTCTTTCTTAATTATTAGTTGTTAGACTACCTTTGTAAAAAGATATTTAAAAATTTGATACGAAGCTTAAAGAAATTATTTAATGGCTCTTTCTAACACTTTTTTTCAGGTGCTTTCAATCAGAACATTTTTTTTTTAAAAAAAATTATGATTATCCTGTTGTTGCCAAGTAGAAAACGTTTTATAATAAATAGGCAATCGATTATTTTATCTCTTTTCAATATAATTCTTTTAAACTGACTCAATTTTGTGGCTGCTTCCTATTAAAAAAACAGCAAAAAATGTCTGGTAAAAGCGCGCTTACTTTTTTGTTCCATATCATTTTATGCAAAGTAAACTTATAACGCTTTAAAAACGATGAAAATTTAATTTACATTTAGAAGCCTTCCTAATAAAGAAAAATGGAAATGAAAATTTACGGTAGGTTTTTATTCAAATTATTTTCAATCAGTTTTGATTACTAAATATTCTATTTCTGAAAATATTTATAAAATGTTTCATTTAAAAGAATAATTAGGTTTGATTCATAAATCGTTTGCCGAAAAATATTTCTTTTTATTTAAACATAAAAGCGTTCAAATATATTTATCGCAGTAAACATAATTTGTTTTATGTATTAAATTAAATGGAAATATTGAATTTTTAAAGCAATTGAAGGGTAAAAATATTCTCTTTTTTTGCCTCATATCATTTTTAGATGTAGACTTTTATTTACCAGACCTTTTTCATCCAGTTAAAATCTAAACTACATCACTGTAAACATTTTCCATGTTAATAAGAGCTCTCTCGGAAAAAGAAATGTTTTCCAACCAAGCATTCTTTAATGAGACAGGAAGGATTCTTTTTGAAAAGAAAACAAAAGAAAGAAAATCAATGAAAATTTCAATTAACGGAATTACGTTTCTTCCGATCCTTGATTGGAACTATTGCCGAGATCGCTGTAGTCTTCTCTCTTTTTTTTACGATTGAATTAAATCTTAAGCCAAGATTATTCGACAAAGTAATGATAATTGAACAATCTTGTACCTCATCTGCATATGCTACATTGATTTTAATTTAATTTCACTTTTATTGATTGCAACTACACCAAAAAAATAGCGTAATTAAAATATTAATCAAAATTATTCTTTGAGAATTAGAAAAAGGTATCCGGTCGTTCTTATTGTAACGAAATAATTATTTTTTATGAGCACAAATAAATTAAGGTTCAAAAATGCAAGGGATTTCAAAATTAAAGCACAGCAACAGTAATCCTTAATAAAAATGATATTTGGTAACTCGAGATGATGGAAGAACATTTGTAAATGTTTTGAATTGTTACTACGCACTTATGTGTGCAAAGTCTTCTTTTAATAGAGGGAAAAATTATATCAACTATTTTGTAATTAATATTCAGCGAGTAAAACGTTAATAAAATTGATATTTTGAACTTTGCATAGATTTTATTTAATAATTAAATTAATAATTTAGTTCAATAATAAGTTCAATTGTTGTTGTTGTCATGTAGTGCAAACGTGGCAATGATAAAACTTGAAGATATAGTCATATATTTCCAAATGCGTGAATCACTGCCATGGCAACATCCATGGCACGATCTGAGTATAGAATGTCCATGCTGTAGTCATTGTCTATACAAAAAAAAAGAGCACCAAAAATGAAAGGACAGCTAAAAAGGTGTTTGGTTATCCAGTTGCGTGCCTGGGCAGTGCCTGCATTCCACATATGATCTCGAACTATCGGGAATGGTCTTCATGACCTTAAAATGCTTTGTCCTTAGTCTAGTTATTGTTTTTAGTCTGGTATAGTATTTTCGGCTATAATTTTCAATTCTGGCAGCGAGGATTTTTTTTGGGGGTTAGAGCAGAACTTTTGTTTTGCGACTGCGTTGGCAACAAAGACCGTAGTAGATGAAGTTACAGGCTCCAGTGTTCTGGCTTCATTGGCAAGGGAATCGGCCATCTCGTTCCCTTCGATGTCAACTTGGGCCGGGATCCACTGCAATGTGACGAGTGTGGCTAATGATGAATTCGTAACAATATAATTATTTGAATAAATATTTCTCTCTCTATATATAAAAAAGTTTTTTTTGGTAATATAATAAATTTATTTCTTTATCTCACACACGAGAACAATAATAAAAAGGCAGTAAATCCTGTTTAGTATTATATTCACAAATTGGCAATAAGGCACAATTTCCAATTCAATCAACTACTTCAAGCTCAAAGATTAACATAGCATTACATTATAAATGCATATCTGAAAATTGAAGGAGCCCTCTTGTATCATTTGCGTTCGAACCAAGCACAATTGAGAACAGATTATAAGGAAGGATTGATAGACGCTGTTCAAAATTATACATAAAAATATATCGTTACATATAAAAAAGTTTTTTGTGATGATGTAATGACTTTATTTATACATAATATACAGTTAGTAAAAATGTGTAATAAAAAGTTGAATTTAACTGAAACGGAGTACTCTAAAAAACAGATTTTGCGATAAAAGAGAACAAATAAAGAAAATGTACGAAAGGCAGAATTTTTTAAAGATATTAGTTGAAAATTTACATCATTAAGAGTTAGAAAAACTTCGAAGAAGACGATGAATGGAAAACTTAAATCTTGAAGATTTATAAAAACTTTGAACTAACCGAAGAATTGAAACCTGAAAATATGAACAGTTAGAAAAGTAAAGGAAGCATGATAGAACGTACCCTGAAAAGATTATAACTGATTGACGCAAATTAATGTTAGGTTTATATAAAGATGGACAATCTGGATATATGGGCAATGGGGATTTAAATAAAGAATGTAAATTTTGTTGTGCATTGACACTTGAAAAGGAAATGTACAGATCGAAAAATAATTGCTTTCATCAAGGTAAAATCAAACTACCGCCTCTAGATGAATATCCGATTGACTTTAAGAATTCTTTATTGGTATAATAGAGATGAGGGAACATTTTGAGGAGAAAAGTTTATAATAATGTATTTGCGCTCACTTCATTTAACACTCAAAAATATGGGTTTGAAAAGGCATGGCATTTCCACATCTTAAAGCATATTAAAAAATTAGTACTATAAAATACATGTAAATTACAGCTTTACAGTTTGGGCTATAAATATTAGTAGTTGAATAATCTGTACAATGGGTGTCTGCCATATGGGACCAATAAAGACTCTTGCTTTTAAAACTTAACAACTTTAATTTTGTGAAGAAAGATTTAAACAAACGCCAGCAGCTTTGTGCGACGAGAACCTCTCCCAGCGAGGGACAGTACAACAACTGAACATCCCACACTGAGTGTATTATCAAACGACATGTTGCCATCGTTTAAAAATATATAGTCGATGGCGTTGGTAAAGGGCATGTAGAAAAACGAATTATTTTACACAAAATACATATAAAATTGTAAATAATAATCATAATTAAATAGAAAATAAGTATAGCATATACATGAATATACAAAGCAATACTAAAAATATATTTCGAATAACATTGAAAATACAATTCCATCCAAACAACAGGGGTTGAGCTACTTTTAGGCGAACAAGGTCCTAGTAATAAAAATGTATGTTAATTTAATGATAATTATAAGTATTGTTTAATAATAATTATAATGGTAATTAAATAATGATGACAATAATAATTTAATAGTAATAATAATTTAATAAGTTTAATTATTTAAGTATGAATTACAATTTAATAACAAAATGGCATATTTAAGTGATTTGTGAAGATATATATCTATTTATTCTTATAGAATGTAAAATTAAAATACATAAAATTTAAAATACAAACAACTTAATTACTTTGTGATCTTATTCAGATTCATTTTGAAATTTCATTCTTTTTCATTCGCCGATTTAAAGTATTTATTTATTCAAGGCTCTGGTGCTATATTAGTAAAATTTTATTCACGTATTTTTAAATTATTCATTAAATTACCTGTACTGTAAAATCCGGCGTATAACGGCCACCGTCTTATAACGCGCACCTTTCTTTTCAAGCTGTATTTTTATTTTTATTTTAAGGTATATTCGCCTTTATAATGCGCACCCACTTTTTTATGAAGGGACCTGAAATATATGTAGGCAATGTTCTAGTGTTTTAAGGTCATTTATTTAAAGTATTATCCCAGGCTTTTGAGAAAAATAGTATACATCTAGAATTACTCTCCCATAAGGTGTTTCATTTTTTTAAAAAAAGTTGTATTTCGATATATGTAGGTCTACCTTTTTTTTTTTACTGCTCATTTTTTTTGTTTTTAAAGCTCTCAGTTTTATACGGGCCGTATAACGTGCACCCGCAAGTTTCGATGTTATTTTTTGTGTTAAAAGTGCGCGTTATACGCCGCATTTTACGGTAATTTCCTCGAATAATTCACGGAGTAATGGTAAAGAATTCTGATTCTCAATTTTTCTTGTAAATAGACTATAAATAATGTTTAAGCTTCAATTGCGATTCTTATTACGTCGTTTTGAGGAAGATAAAACTATTTTGGAATCGCTCACTCTAAACTAATGTAATATTTGACTCGTTGACAATTTCTCAGAAACTACAGATCGGATAATGAACTTTTAAATGTATATTATAGGGACATTATCTACCTAATTTTAGCCGCTATATTTTTATATTTAACAAATGTTCTTTCTTTGAAATACATGACCAATATCAGCAGTAAGTTTCTTTTTCACAGGAACTTCGTTATTAAAAGCTAAGCAAAATAAGAACATTTTAAAGTAATTAATTTTTTGCTAAATGTATGAAAAAATTATATATTATTAGTAAAATCATTATTGAAAACAACTGGTTAGAAATATCTATGATTGGCAGGTATGTGTCACATTAGAATTTAAAAGATTGAAATTATACTTTGGAAACTATTTTTGTATTGATTTATAAAAAGTAATATAATATAAAAAAAATCCCTTCTAAAATCTAAAAGTTTAACGAATAAAAGATCATTAAAAAATTAGCAAGAATCTAATAGTACATTTAATAGCATTTTCCCTTGGCTATTTCGCTACGTCTTTAAGTAATACTAGCTGCTAAGCAATATTATAAATGCCCAAAATGTTAAACATAAATTAAACTCCATGTAAAACAGAATTAATAAATGTTTCAGTTAAGACTTTAGGCACCTCGTAAAGCTTTTCCATGTCTTAAGTAAATGTTAATGAATCTTTTCCTGTATAAACCATTTTTTTTTTTTAAAAATACAAAATGAAAGCACGGTGTTTTTTTCACAAAGATGTAAAAAAACCGGAATAACCATGGATTATTTCAGAGGTGTTTTTTTTTTCCTGTTTCTTTATTTGCATACAAAATGGTTTCTCAAAAACAAATGTAATCTAGAATCTTGAAAAATCCTAGCAAAAAATTCAAAAAAACTTTTTTTTCCTATCATTTATCGCATTCTTTTCTTGTCTTTAGGGTACGTTTTTTTGACTTCGAGTTTTTCAAAATAAAATGGGGAGGAAAAAAATTTATTAAAAATGCCGCTTATAAGGAATGTTTTGTTTTTTCGCCTCAGCTAGTTGATTAGGAATTAATACATTTAAATAAGGAGAAAATAATATAAATGAAAATCTTTCTTTCTCTCATTAAAATTTTTTTCCTTCTGGTGCTTTGAGCTCATAAAAAAATTGTCGGTGTTGTGAGTGATTGTACTTTTGTTAATCCTATTTTATTTAGAAAATTGATTATCGTTGCATGCATTTACAGGGTTAGTTCGAAACTCCTTTTTTTATTGTTTTTCTTCAATACTTCTGCTGTCCTTTATGAAAAAACAGATATGTTTTGATTAAATTGATGATATTATCTCACGGAACAAAATTACTAAGAGATGATTATTTTAAAGCAATGTTTTCCAATTTTTTTTTTTTTTTTTTGCTTATGGGCTTTTGAAAAATAATTTTAAGTATGTGATGTATTATCCCTATATAAAGATGTATAATAATTTTAAGAGAAACATTTATCTGCTGTTTATAAATTATAAGGCCCAGTGGTCGAGTGGTAACGTGTCGCGCTTCCACACCACAAGTTCGGGGTTATATCCTCGAGCTGGGCAAGGTCGACTCAGCCTTTCATCCCTTCAGTGGGTTGATAAATGAGAACCAAGCTTACTTGGGGACTAAACACTGGGGGTTTCGCTTCAGGCTGACCACCTGATCGGAACATCTGCTCATGCACCCCAGCGCCCAATGGTCACGTATACTGAGATGGGCACAGTAGGCCTTGGCCCTCATGGGCTGTTGCGCCACTGAGTTTTTTATAAATTATAATAAGTAATCAATTTCAATGTAATATAAGAAATATAAATTAAATACTTTTAAAATTTTATTAGATGAAACTAAAATAAATTTTCTTTTGCAAAAAGAACTAAAAAAAGTTAATTCAAAATGATTCTGAACTCTCTAAGACATGGGGTGATAATTTTTAGGTTACCCGCCTAGCAGTAACTTCGGCCTTATCTCCTAAAACTGCCCGGTTCGAGTTTTTTTTAAAAATAAGTTGCTGCAACATTGCATCATCAGTGTATTCTGACCAATCACAAAAGTTTTTACCGAAAATAATAGGACTCTAAAAGATTCCGGTTGATAAAACTATAAAAAGCTGAGATCTCCGAAGCAAAAAAATAACGGTTTTGGGAACTGTCCTCAAAACCATGCGTGTTTATGTTGTGCTTGTTGGGTGGCAACTTTATCTGTTTATCCGTCAGTAATATCTTGATCTTAAAATACCAAGATGCCTCAATACTTCTAATTAATTGATTACATCAAAATAAAATGTCCTAACTCAAGAATAATATTTTACACATATAGTAAAATATGCTTTTGTGTGGTAGATAGGGAACGCATAAAAATAAACCACACACAAAAAATATGCGGAAATTTCAAAAATACTTACATATAACTAAAAACTATGTCGGTATAATAGAGAATTTTTTTTTATGCGTTGCAAAAAAGGCGGACCACGTGAAAAAGTCGCACTTAAAATATATGTCTATTATTCACGAAATTTATGAAAAAGTGCTTCCAAACAAAGTAATTAAAGTCCGCATGGAAACATTTTTACAATATTTAATTTCTCATTGTATGCATGGAACAATTTTTAAAATGCACATACGTTATTCAGTGCTACTCATCGTAATCCAAACCACACATCTTTCTGAGATGAACTACTTGTTCAAAATAGCTTTCGTCACTTGAAAATATAATTTCAATTGATTTATTTTTGGAACCATAAAGTAAGTGATACGTTTTTGTGACGACGGTCGGTTGGTCAGTTACTTGTGAACGTCACGATAACTAGGTATGTATGATCGAAACTCTTTTTGGAATTTCAAACTCCTTTCGGAATTGGTATCCTTTTTAAGAAATTGCTTTTATGATTTGTCGGAAAGCTGGATCCCTGCATAGATTTTATCCGTTCTCAAAGAAAACGGTTCTTCTTGTCCGTCTTCATAATCTATCAAATTATTGAGAATGTTAATGCAGCGTTTCTCAAACTGTGAGGCGAGCCCCACTAGGGGGGGGGGCTTGATAACTCGACGAGGGGGGCACGAGCATATTGAAAAGTCGAAAACGAAAGATTATTTTAAAAAGTTAATAATTTTCTGAAAGTAAACAAGCAAAATACATTCTGACATAATAAAAAATTAAAATACACATTTACACTGATATAATACACTTAAAAATGTATCAATACTGCACAATGTATTTTATAATTAATTTAACATTACTAAGTTAAGAACAAGTTTGATAATTACTAGTAACCCCATGGGCTCTTATTAACACTTATCTTGATAATTTGTACGGTTTATAATTAATCCCTAAACTGCCGAAAATACACGATTCGCTTTCCGATGCCATCGTTTTCCATGCAGATGCGTGTATGAGATATTTTTTATGGAGGGGAGGTTAAAAGGGATAACTAAGCAAATCCCTTGAAATACTTCGCATGCAATGTCAAGGTGCTTTTATTGCATTCTAAAGCCATTGGAATTACTTATAAATAACAGTGTACAGAAAAGGTCGTACTTTGGAAAAACGTATATATACGTCCAGAAAATTAATGCTTTGGCTGAGCGAGACGTTTATATACGCCGGAGACCCTTAAGAGGTTAAAGTCGTATTGTATTTTTAGCGCCAGAGTATAGTATTATTGAATTCAATACATTGTTATTGTATGGAGGGACGATGAAAATTATGATTGAAAATTAGGTCGCGGACATTGAAAGTTTGAGAAGCACTGAGTTAATGCCATTGAAATTTTTGTCTTCAATGAAGGGTGGGCTGCTTGTGCTTTCAGAGAAGGCAATTGAACTTGCATTGTCGAGATATTTTATAACCAATGAACAAGAGTCTTGTACAAGAGTGCATATATGTACATTGATAGAAAGCATTACAGTGACGCCAAAACCATTACAATTCATATACCGCATAAAAAAGATCGCGCAAAAAATCGTACAAAAATAAAGTCCCACAAAACAAATCACAAAAATATAATCGAATAAAAAAGGACCGTACAAAAACAGGTTCTACTGCATCATATATATATATATATATTTAGCATAAAATGCTATTATAAATAGAAACCCAATAAAATGATGAACCCTACTCGTAAGATTTTTGCTTCGTCTATAACATTGTTCAATAATCTAATTGAGTAGAAAGTGTACAAATTTGCTTCACTGATCCCTCTAATTATGACCCGAAATGTACACAAACTAGTTACAAGAAAAATTATCTTTTAGTGTAAAGTATTATTGCTATTTTAATATTTAAAGAAAAAATTAAATATATATTCCTGTATATTTGTCTAATATACTATTATCTATTATAAATCTTTGATGTTGTTTTTAATGCCTCTTGTGTGACAGTGTCAGATCGAGGCTCACGAAATTCAAAGACTCAAAAAGGCTAGTAATTTACACCTTTCCTTAGCCATAGCTTTGAGAACCATGTAGGTGACAATACCATTTGGATCGCCCCCCCCAATTTTGAGGGAGAAAACCTTGGGGGTGGTCAGGGACCTCCCACCTCTCTTCCTCTGCCACCAACCCCATGCAGCTAAACGGCTATTCAGAGTACCCCATGCCGCAAAGGCACTTATACAAACATCCATGCCTTCTCCGGGATTCAAACCCAGGCCCAACGGCATAGCCGTCAGCCTTATTAACCACTATACCGGATGGGTATAGTGGTTTAACATACAGTCTCATGCTCGACAACAACATACATGTCTAATTTTATTTTTGATTAATATTGCTATATATTTTATAATTTTATTATGAGATTAATAAAAATATAACACAAATTAATTCCCATTTTTGAATGATTCTTATCTTTCTTGATTATTTTGTTTTTGTTTCACTAATGTTGTAAAAACAATTAAATATTGAGGTTATGCTAAAGGTTTACTTATTGCAACTGAGTTGAATTATAGAAAGTTGTGCATTTTATATCTTAGAATATGAGCCTTATAAATCAAAAATAGCATTTCAAGTTGATTCAAGCGTACCATGTTTCTAAAAAAATATTATAATGGCTTTTGGCAAATGTCCAGTTTAACGCGTAGCGAAAAACACAAAATAAGAAAGTATTTAAAAAACTTATAAAATAAAACTTGTTTTTTAAATCGAACATCTCGCAAATTATTAATAAATTATTATTTGTTTAAGTAAAGGTAAAAACTGACTATATATACTTTAATAAATTAACTGCAATTTATGTGATTTAAGAAGTATAATTATGATAGGATTACTTTATTTTTTCTATAATACTTATACTTTCAAGTTTGTAAAGAAGTAATTTTATTTTTATAACTTATCCAAGTTTGAAATAATTTGAATTTTTTTACATTGCCTCTTAAAATTATGCTTTATAAATGCAATAAACAATTTATCAAGTTTCAAACCACAAATATATATATTTAAATTTGAAAATAAATGCCACAAGAGCATAGCCTCAAACGAGAAATCTCATTACTTTTTTCATGACGAAAAATTAAAGAAAACATTAAGAAAGATTATATACAATATTTATATTTTAATGAGATAAGCAAAACTGGATGACAGTCTAAAATGATTAATTAAAGATATTAATTTCAGCTGTAAGAGAAATTCCCTTTTGAGACGAAAATAAAATTCTTCTCTTTTTATTTCCTTTAATAAAAGCTTAAATCTCAGCAGAACAATCTAAAGAATTCCACAAAATTTGAATGAAGGTTAATTGTGATTGAAGTATAATCTCGGTAATTCATACACTAGAAAAAAGGAGCACAATTATTTTGTCTTTGCGAAGAGAAAACCAAATAAATGCTTTATAAGAATATTCCCGTAATTTGTATGTGAGACAGTCTTTGGTTAAGTTGAAATTCGAGAAAATCGAAAAGGAGTCTTTCCAAAACAGTAATTAGGTTTGTCAGCGAAAAATACACGAATAAATCTCTTTTAGAAATTTGTAAATAGTTTTATTTATGCGAATGTGAAATTCATATATGTTGTTTTGATGTTTTTTCGAGCAGCTGTATCATTATTTTGATAGCAATTTATCCCTCTGTTATAATGATGGCTTACTCATAACCGAAATATTTTTATTTTTCCCTGAATGCACGAAAGGGAAAAGAGAATATTCCCTAAATGAAATATTTTTGTTTTTCTAAGGATTTGTGATATTTAGATTTCAGAAGGAATTTCATCGTTGTGAAAAATATATTCTAGACACAGATGGAATTTAGTTTGAGATATTATTCTTGATGTGAAAGTTGATTTTGCTGTTTCTGTTTCTTAAGTTATTTATATTTAATATATAATTTTAGCAGGTAATGCCTATTGAATAAAAAAAACAAGTTCATGCAGTTCACATTATAAGATTTACTGCACCAAATGGGAGATATTATAAATTTATTTATAAAAGAAAATTAAAATATTTATCTTCAGAATTTTTAAAAATAAATGGAATGTGTATGTTCATATCGTGTTTTAAAGTCATTAAAAATAAAGGTATTTTTTAAAGAAAAAAATATATAAAAGTACCAAAAAATAAAATATTTATTTATATGCCTTAAAGCCATTTTTTCTCAAAAACAAAATAAGTAAAATGTGTGTTTTCTTGTAATATATGTAACCAAATAATATTTCTGAAACTTGAAATACGCTTGGAGGTGTTTGAAAAATAATGCAAGGTTAATTTATAAACTGGAATATGTAAATTTGTTCTAAGTTTAATATTTATTACTGATTCGGATAATTGAATAGCGCCCTTTTAGTTTTCTTTTCAAATGTTATTTTAAGCTTAACACTTTTAAAATTATTGTTTGATATTGATTAAATGGTTTTCGATCTTTTAACTTTTTATCGTACTTTATTTTTTAGACTAAACAAACATATATCCTTAAAAAAGCTATTGTGGATATTTTCTCTAAAAAATCAATGAAAATAATATTTTTCTCTAAGCAAATTTATCTTTTTAAATATTTAAATAATCGTATACACAATAGGGTACATAAAAGTAATAAATTTTCATAAAATATTATTACTTAATTCCTTTTAGGGCATGCACAGCTTATAACTTTTTGAACAAAATATCCGAAATTTGATTATTTTTTTTAAAATAAAGTATTTTATAAAACATTTTTAAGAAGACGTGTACTATTCATTTTCATTTAAGTATTTTCCTTTAGATTATCAAAATTTTATGTCATTCGTGAAAGTTCATATCTGAAATAATTCGTATCTTTCTCTCTTTCCGCGTTGATACCATTAAAAATAAACACATTTCACTACCATGTGAGTATAATCTCTTTAACAAACAAACAAAAAATGAATTAAAAACATTTAAATCCATGTTACCATTACGTAATTTTTAAACTTATTTCTAAAGAAAATCCTCCAGAGTTTTTTTTTCAACCTCATTGTTTCCAATTAAATTTCCTTGTTCTATTTCTTCTTAATTCCCTTTTCTACGTTGAAGAACAGATTAAGATATTAGCTTTCTTAGTACTTTTCTAAATATCAGAATTATAGTTTTTCCTGACCACAGACCTGAAAGGCAATTTTTATTTCTTTTAATTGAAATTTATATGTATATATATATGCATTAAAATTTTTTAATTTGCTTAAGAATGCATAATATAAAAGGAATTCTAACTATGTTATTATTGTTATTTGGTTAGTTCTCTTTAGAATATGCGGGTTATTTTAAAATTCTTTTATTTGCGTTTTAAATTCAATAGTTTTGGTATGTATGTAAAAGAAAGTAAATAGTTTTGGTGGTAATTGAGAATTTCCTTTTCAACAGCCACGGAGATATCTAATGTCACTATGAATGAATTCACACAATCGGAGATAAACACTTTAAATGAATGATCTTTTTTTTAGCAAAAATATTCTTTGAGTTGGAGTTATGCGAAGAAATTCATTTTCAGGATTATAGAAGCAGGATATAGAATTAAGAAGCGATTTCCTCGAAATAAGCCAAATTGGCTGTATTTTGCAAAATGCGTATTGGGGCTGTGCTATCATTTTCTTTTTCTGTAAATGATTGAAGCTAGCATGTGGTGTTGGTGTCATTGGATCATCATCTGTTGAAAAAGTGGCCAATTTTGCATTTAATAAGGGAGAAAAAGAAGCGTCAACGCTCTTCTCTTCAAAAATAAGAAAGTTCGTTCAAATGATTGACGTTTGTGGGTGTTGACAAACCACATGTTATTCAGACAATAGTTAGTAGAAGGGATTACTTGGTTGACTTTTATATAAGCTAAACCCGTTTTTTCTAAAATTATTTTCCTTTCAGTTAAAATACCAAGCAGGTCCTGTAAAAACTAATGAGTTAAGGAACTTATTTATATATTGAAATTATTCACCATTTTCTTTGTAACAGGTTTTACTTTATCGTGTTTTTTACGGTTAGAAGGATGTAATTATGTATAATTTAAATGCTATAAATGCAATAAATATATAAATACAACATATGAAAGCGTAAAATATAAATACGCCATATTCTTATATTATTTGCATTTTGTTAGATCTAGAAGCAAAATTAATTTTGTTAAAATTATAAAACGAACTGAAATATTTTAGAAGGAAGAGAATAATGATATTGCTTAACTCTTTTTTCTTTAGAGTGACTACAAAAAACTTCCGTCTTTAAAATTTGAAAACATAGTAATACAGTTATATTTCCACACCACACATTTGTATTAAAACATTACTGTTTCATGAATAACTTTTTCGAATGTCTATTCATTGGCACTGAAAACTTAAATTTATGCAAAAGAGCTTTATGCTTTTTTATAGGAAATTAACAAAATATAAAGTATATTTACCTAAGAATCGAATTAATGCATTTAAGTGAAAATTAGAATGCACCGTTGTAATAATTTTTTAAAACAATTTTTTTTTTAAATTAAAAAATATATTTTTATAGTTGATCGAACTAAGTTGTAACTTAATCTTTGAGGCACCAAATCTAGAAATGAGGTCTGAAGGTAGTCGCTAATGCGGGATGAGATCTAAAAATGAGAAATCGTGAATCCTGATTCTCCTGATCAGGATAATGGAACAAAATTATCAAATTATTGTATTGTCATCGGTCTTGGACAAGTGAGCAAAATTTCGAATTAATCTGACCTTTTAAAGTGGGTAAAAATTGAGTTCAAAGATTCCGTTACATACAAATGAAGCTTATAAATAAAAGGGTGTTAAAAATAGTTGATTATTAGTTTGGTTGATAAATTCTATTTTACTTCAAGTTACACAACCTTGCCAGGAATTAGTTTAGATAATTTTTGTTTTAAAATAGTATTACATTCTTAAAAATATGAATTATTATAAAAATACTTCTTAAAACTGCATTATTTTTACAGAAAAGGATTTCTACTTAAAACACAAAACACTCGGAACTAAATTTTCTTATAAGGAAGGAGCAATTTTCTTAAAAAAATTTTGCTAAAATACTTCAGGGATCTCATGATAGAAAAACCCTGAGATATAAGACCCTTAGACTCTACTAGTACATCTCTCAAAGTTCCATTTTCAAACCAGAAACAAGAAAATCCACCTAGCTCACACACACATAAATCATTCTTCACCCCAAACCCTCCTTGATTTTTAATTCACCCACAAAACGTTGCGCGAGTACATTAAAAGCAAACCCTTACTCAAACACACACTCACCATTTGCATTTAAAGAACTAAAAGTCACTCTTAACAATCACTACGTTCTTTTATTTCTTCATTGGGTAAATTAACTCTCCCTGCCCCCTTCTAAAAATAACATTTTCTACGCCAGACACCCTCTTTAGAAGCCCATCGGCACGGGATTCGCTGACATAGCTCCTCTAGAGGATCCATTGCAAAAAGAGGACCTTTCCTTAAAACACGCTTAATTACTGTTCCGCAGAAGTCCATTAGTGCAGGAAGCCACGAGAAATCTCGCGTGACCTATTTAAACAATAGAATAGATTAGAGAAAAGGAGAGGTGGGAGGTGTTCGATTAGAGAGAGTGAAACCACAAACTGTCGACGGAGGTGCTATTTAAATTATGCCACGTCGTCAAATTGGCTAAAGTGCGTGAAGAGAGGTGTAGGGAATTTTCTCGGGGTGGGCGCGAAATTTAGTGGGGAGTGTTACGCAAAGTATCGTTCCTGTTGCACGGTCTGAAAAGAAGAGGTTAAATGAATTTTAGTTGGGGGGGGGGAGGGCGTGATCCTCATCTTCTTTTTAGCAAATCGGAAATGGATACTTGAATAGAAAGATAAGATGAAGTACGCTTCACCGACGTCATAGTGTCTGCAGTGGAGTTTTCCTGTTTTTCTTCTCCTGTTAACCGAACATAAGCCAGGTGATTTTTGGAAGGAAGACATACTTATCCTTGAAATATCGTATTTCTAGTATGTTTCGCTTGGAAAAGATTTCAGGCAGTCGTTAGTGGTTAAAAACAAATGGTTGGCTCTAAATTAATTTTAAGAAAAACTGGTTTTTAAATTTATCCTTATTTCTGTCGTTCTCTCTCTCTCTTCCTTAAAAAATAATGTGCAATACATATATTTCTTTTCTGAGTTATTTTCCCAAATTTTTCACGAATTCCATTAATAGATTTTGTTAAAACGTCAAACAGGAATGTGTTAAATCGGGAATTCGGCTAATAATATTGTGATATGGCAACTATGTGTGTGTGTGAGATTTCCCTGAATTTTAAAACATTTTACAGATGTAATCTCTACCTGGTTGAAGTCGTTGTATGGATTAATGAGAAAAATTTTGGTATTTTTAATTCACATTTTATTTTATAAAAACAGAAAACGACAAAATGAAACGCACCCAGCCAAGACAAAGGAAAAAAGCGTTCTTTTTTTTAACCTTAGATCTCAGCTTTTATAGCTTCCTTAACTAGAAGCATTCAGAATCATGTGACTTCCGTTATTGAGTACCGTAATTAGTCAGAATGATTGGATGATGACATAATGCACTATCCAATACCCGTTAGGTGGGTTAGTTTAGAGATAGGTAGGAACGTTTTCTCGCAATATTCACCGGTAGGGCAGTAACTAAAGGATTAATTATCACGCAAAATCGTAGAAGGCTCACGGTATCCGACTACCCTAAAATTATGAATTTTGCCAAAAAGTGACAATTTTATGACTTTAATTTATAGGCCATCTTAGTAGCTTTATAAAAATACTAAGTTCATCACATTCCGTTCAAAAGAACAAAAACTACAAGTGTTTTAGTAAAAGCAGATGCCTTTACTTTAAGCAAGATTTCATACTTTAAAACGTGTTTCGCTTGAAATGTGATTTATTGAAAATTATCAAACGGGGCCAGAGATTGCTCAAAAAATTTTGGAAATAATTATCTGGACTTTTTTGCATATGTTCTGTATCATAGTAGAAGTGTTTTAACCTTGAGAGTTATCAATCACCGTTTTATTAGAAAATTTACAGTCCTTTATGTTAATATAATGTGTGTTTTAAAGCAATTTCATAGAATGACTAAGATAAGTGCTCTACTTTTTGTTAAAAATTAAAATCTGTCTTATACTAAAAGTCATTTCTGAAATGAATAACATTGCAAAGCATCAGAATTGAAAAGAGGAAAATTTGTTCATAAACTTTTGGTATAGAATGAGCCACATTTATGTTATTTTTTTGTAAAGTTTTGCCAATTTTTTCCAACTTCAGTAAAAATAATTTTTTTTCTCTTCTTAATTTTAGCGCACTTTTCTTAAAATGAACTAAACAAATCTAAAAACCAAAAAAAAAATCCACATATCTCTATTTTTTTTTTTTTAAATTTGCTGCAAGTAGTCAGATATCGCAAGACCACCATAAAATAAAAAAAAATCTCCCACCTCCCAGATAAGATTTATATGGTGAAGTATAACACACATATATACGTTATAAAGCCTCAGAAATGATATTTTTTTCAAATTTCTATTATGCGGTTCAAAATCATGTTTAAAGTTTCAATATCAATACATTTATCGGTTCTCGAAGATACAAGGATGTTAGATTTGTCATTATTAAATGAAAAAAGACGGGTCGAAACGAGACTTAGGACTGAAATCTGTCCCAACTAAAAGGCATTAATTTAATAACCTTATACATTGACATTAAAAATTGAATATATGTATGTGAAACGGTTTTTCTGAAATTTTTCATGGCATAAATTTTATTTCTATCACATTCGTTTTATTGTAAAAATAACGTTTGCTTAAAATTTTTTTCCGGAGGTATCTTCACATTTAAATATTTATCTTCAAAAATCTTCACTTAATATTTGATGCAAACTTATTTTTGTTCCAACTAAAGCATCTTTTTATGTTGTGAGATTTTTTTTTGCAAAAAAAACTTGACTACGTGTTTATTATTTTTTCTCTAATAATAAATAGGGAAATTTTCATCTCCTCCAAAATTATTTCGTTCATTTATTCAGTGTAAATATAATACACAAGGAATGTTTCATTTATTCAAATTAATGAGGTTAATTATATGACACTTAAGTAAAATCCGTAATAAGTGCTTATTCCCCTGAATAATAACGCGTTTCTGTTTCAGATATGTATTTGTAATGATTCTCATTCTAAATGAGTGTAAAAATAACCTCACACACAAATAAATAGGATATTTCATGTGGGAACGCATTTTATGGTAATGCGGTTCGCTATTTTTAGACAATTTCTTTGTGAACGCATTACCGCTTTCCCCAGCAATGCCGAATTCATTAATTGTTGCCATTACAGTAAAGTTTCGTCGCTTTTTTTATACTGCTGAGAGCTTTATTGATGTTTTTGATGAAGTGAGGAAAGATGCTGCAAATATAAATGATGGTGTTGTGTACAATGCTGTCACTTAAAAGAAGTTATTTGATTTGTTGTTTGGCTATTTTTTGTTTGTTTGTTGAGTACGATAATCGCAGATGTTCTGTTGGAGATATTAAATGTAATCTTTTATCATTTGATTGTGTCTACTGCGATTTGATTTGCTCTTTAAACGAAACGATAGAAATATTTATTTCTCGCGCTGAGGAATTCACTTGTTCAGTATTTGATAATTCCTGTTTACTTCTAATGTTGGTGAAAGGAAGTGAAGATATGTTTTACTATAATACATACAAATTTTATTTGAGTGAAATAAAATGATTTTAAAGCACGATGCTAAAACAATATTATGCGTAAGTTTTTGATTATTTTCTGTTTTTAAAATTATATTAAATTTATATTTAATCGTAAACGGCATTCCTAAATATTTATTCTTCAGTTGATTTAGTTAAAATTTATAGATGTTCTTAGTGTCAGTTTGAGCAATTTTAACTCTGATAAATAGCTCTTCATCTAGCCCTTTTGATGATTTGAATAAAAAAATAAAGGCAATGTTTGATAAACCAGGTTTTTATATTTATAATATATTTATTTTCTAATTTTTAGAACGAAATTCAATTTGTAGAGGGAGAGGCTACTTGGTTATGTTATTGTTCTAGGAAATCGAGTAGCTATGAAATATTTGAGTAAGGATTCAGAAACATGAACTCTTACTGCATAATAATTATCTTTTTATTTTACGTTAAAAATAATCCAATGTTGCATTCCAAGATTTTTTTTTCTTTTTTGAAAAAAAGAGTTTTTCAACCCATGAAAAATTTGTTTTGGGGAATAAGAAAATGGAGAAATATTAAAATGTTATGTATATCTGAATATTTATCTTTTAAAGAAATTTTTTCTTTATAAAAGTAATGTATACTTCCTATACAATTAACTTCCTAACATTACTTTAATTCCATATTAAAGTAATGTATACTTCCTATACAATTAATCATATATAAAGCAATTGATAGGAAATACTTCCTATTAATTGCTTTATATCTGTTTTCAAATTGTCGCTCGGAGGGACATTTTTGGTACATAGCGCATAATACATACGCTAACTTTATTTAAAATAAGTACAGAAACAGATTCACACTAATGAACGCTTGTACAACTGTTTTCGAAAGGTAACACCAATCATATAAGAATTTTATTTCTACATTTTTTTAATTATGGATAACTACACTTCAATTTCTTTTTTATGTATAGGTCAAGTTATATTTATAATATACAGTTTAGTTGAAACCAATTTCATATTAACATGACATTTAAGTTAAAATACAATAAAAAAAAGATAAGATAATTTTTTTAAAGCAGGTAGTACTTTTAGTTGACAGTTGGATTTAAAAAAAAGAGCGGCCGTTCAGAAATTTTATGGAGAAATATGTTTTATTGAGATATATTGCTACGTAATATTATGATATTATTTGTAAAATAAAAATGTTTCTTGGTAAGGAAAAATTAATTTAAAGTATCCCAAACTGCTCCAAAATTGTTATTTTTACCAAAAGTTGCCAAATTTCTTTTATGATTTTTTTATAGACCTTCTTATTAGCTTTATAAAAACACCAAGTTTTGTTATTTTCCGTTCACTAGAACAAAAACTATAAGTGTTTTAGTAAAAGCCTATGCCATTAGTTTAAGCAAGATGTCATGCTTTGAAACGCGTTTTACTCGAAATGTATTTCTTTTTAAAAATACTCAAACAAAGCCAGTGTTTGCTAAAAAAAATTTTAAGTAAAAAGTTGAAATTTTTTGTGTATGTTCTATATAATAGTAGGAGCGTTTTAACCGTCAAATTTATCAATCACTGTTTTATTACAAAATTTACAGTTCTTTATGTGAATATAATCATTGTTTTTTTAAGCAATTTCATACAATAACATAGATAAAGTACTCCAGTTTCTGTAAAAATTAAAATATCTCTTATCCTGAAGGTCATTTCAAAAATGAATCACATAACAATACATCAGAATTGAAAAATGAAAATTTTGTTCATAAACTTTTGATACAGAATGGGCCCTGTTTATGTTATTTTTTGTAAATTTTTACCAATTTTTCCATTTTAGAAATTATAAATTTCTTTTACTGTCTTAATTTTAGCATATTTTCCGTTTTCATAAAAAAAGTTGTCGCAAGTAGTCGGATACCTTAAATAATTAAATGTAAAAAAATTATTTGTTATTTTTTTAGTAATAACCTTCGTAACCGTGTAATAAGTTTTAGTTTTCTAATTAATTACGCTCTAAGAAGAAAATAATATTTATGATGTAATGCCAATACATATTACAAATTAAGATATTATCACAACATACGTTAAAATTTTATTTGCTCTGATAAATAGTACCAGAAGAAATTTAACTGTGTGAAATCAACTTTCGTCTTTTTTAAAATTATTAATCAAAATCAAATCATTATATCAGAGATGGATTTAAAAAGCTTCAAATTTATATCGATTAACTTATCATTAAAAAAAATTCGTATTCAATGTCATTTATTACCAATGTTGGGAAAAAAAATCCAAGCTTATTTTTATAATCTCCTGCTGAAGATTCTTTTTTTTCCCTTTCATTTCAGGGTCTTTTTTTTTTCGTTTCGGTTATATTGTTATAGATTAAATAACACTTATAGCATGCGGCGTGAATTTATGATCACGATTCTAGAGTGAACTTAGAATTAAGGAAATAAGTTTAAAATTCGGTGGAAAAGTTCCCAAGAAAGAAACTTTTTTTACGATCCAACTATGACCATTCCGTTGCCAGACTCACTTCATAAAAGTAGACGAGGGATATTTTTATACGCTGATGGTCAGACCACTGGGTTCTTTTGACAAAGTTTAAAATCCTATTATGCTTCAAAAAGCAGAAAGTTTGTCAGTGGTTGAGAATACATCTTCTTATATGTGTATACAAAGGGGCACGAAATATCTTTAAATGGTTATGCGATTCATAATTTTCGCTTTTAATTTGTAATTTTAGAATTTTTTTCCAAAAATTTAAACTAAATAACATGTACTTTTTTCAAAGATTTTATTTGTTGTGTATATATTTTTTACAGTTTTCTCCAATCTAAAAGACATGGAATTTATATGACTGATACTGAAATTCTCTTTCAGAGTGAATAGATATTGAACATTTTTCGAGGATTGATTTATACACTTATTAATGAATATATCACCCATAAAATTTAAATGTATATTATAAATTTAGATTTTATACGGAGAAAACTCCTAATAATATTATTAGATTCCAAAAAATTTGAACAGTTTTAGACACGACCTTCTTTTAAGTATCTTCGTATTCTAGTGGTTTTAAAACTTTTTTTTGTTGTTCACATCAAACAATTTCAAAATTCGGCGGCTCACTAACAATAAAATAAGTTTACAAGAATTTTACTTAAGACTAATACACAATATAAAACTGTTTATGATAATATTTTTCAATGTTGATTAAAATAATAAGTATGGCAAGGACAACAAAATGCTTATTGAGAAATTAATTGCAAATTAATTATAAGAATTCATTTAATGCGACATTTGAGCTTGTTGATTTTAGATAATTTTGCTTGAATTTGGTCGTAAAAATGATAATATCATTCTCATTTCATCATTCCATTTAAAAGTTTCGATCCTTTTTTTTTTCATTTTTACCTTTGTTAATTCTGATAATTCGAATTCACGCGAATACAATAAAAAAAATTGTAAAAATGCTTTAAAATCCTTAGGTTATTATGAGATTATTACATCTAATTTAAACCCAAAAGCAAGTAATTGACTCTTCCGAATGTTCTGAAATTAAATCTCGATTAATACACTGTTAAATCGATATTTCTCGTTCATTCTTCGTCATTCCAAATGGATTATGAACCCAATCAAATTTTTTTAAATCCATCTATCCAGGAAAATATAAGTTAAATATATCACGAATTCTCGTAGCTTATTTTATAAAACGGCCGAATGATTCGGTTCCGGTTTTTATTTTTTGTCTCAAATTATAATTAATAATATTACAAAAATTTGGCCACACAAAAAAGTGCCGCTGCACATCAGTTAAGAATCACTGTCTTATTCGAACGGTTGAAAATGTAGTTTAAAAATATGAATACTTATAAAGTGGTTTGCCATTTTTTCGTTAGAGGAATGCTTCACTAATTATTTCATAGGGTATATTCTGCATTTACTTCCCTTGTCATTTTATTTCTCATCTGTGAGTCTAAAATATTAAGACAATTTCTACCATAGCGGTAAAACAAAACTTAAAGTTTTTAAATCACAGTAGCTTAAAACACATTTTTTCCTATAAAAATCAATTGCTGAAAATATTTTTAAGCCAAAATTTATCTTGTAAATTGAAAACAATTTAAATGTATCGTTATAAAATAATATTTATAAAAATGATTTACTAGAAATCTAGTATAAGTTAATTTTTATAAGATTTTGAAACAGAATTTTAATAAAAATATTTCAGAAGAAAAAACGAGTAAAAAATTACTTAAATGAGCTTCAAAATATAACTTCTCTGTTGAAAAAGGGTGAATGATTCCTATAATATATTAGGGTGTAAAGGTAAACTCAAATATGATGTAAGTTTTTGAAATAAATTTATTTCATTCCATTTAAAATATCAAAAAATATTTATATACATAGTGCAATTTACTTGGTTGAGCCCTGGCATATATTTTATTTTTATCGATGTATAAGCCCATGTTCTTCTGCCTTTAAATCTTACCTTTCTCTTTCTTTATCTATTGTTTGATTGATTTATTGAAGACAATTTTTGTAGATGCATCAATTACTCTACACTATTATTTAACTATCCATACTTGTCTTTCCACTAGCATCGACTTATGTTTCGTTGCATACTCTGACAATTCTCTCCGCCGTCTTCTTCTTCACTTCACGTTTCCTTAAAGAAAGTTACCATAAAGAAATCTAATAATTAAACTCAGAGGGAATATGTGTGTGAGAACCTTTAATAATAAAGAATTTAGAAATCTCTAAAGTATTAGTAAAATATTAGTCCTTTATAATTCAAGCTTTAATTATAAATTATGTTCAGGGTGATGGACCTGATCAGTTGGCCACACAGAGGCAACTTGCCAAGATATGAACCTTTGGATATTTGTGCCGGTGTTCCACTGGAAGCATTTAACTTGGGAATGAACTGTTTCCGCCTGGAACACCGAATTCTTATCCCCACCTAAAGCTTTGTGGACTAAAAAGTTTTTTCGATCATTTAATCATCGGCTGAAATGTAAGAATTTTGTTTAATGATTTTAAGTTATCCCAGATTCTGACAAGACATGGAAATCTTAAGAGCAATTTGTCTAGGTTCAGTTTAATTTTGAATGATATTTGTTCTTGTGGTCTGGATGCTCTGAAACCGTGGAACAAGTCTTGTTGTATTGTAACAAATATTTTTGTAAAAAAAAAAATATATTAAAAAGGAATTGAAACGTTTAGGTATTTCCTGGCCACCGGTTTTGCCTTTGCTGGTCATTTGAACTGAAAGCCTTAATGTCTTAAGAATAATAATTTAAGAAAATTTCTTTACTGTATAGATTTTTAAAGTTTTATTGGTACCTCCCTTTCTTTATATATAAGAAAAAGCATATTTCCTCTCTTCCTTTTATTTTATATTTGTATCTTAAATGTTTTTTTTTTAATTTTGTAAATTTTATAATGATGTTACCACTTACGTCTGTAAACCTCATGTTACGCAATATGGAACATAAGGAGCTTTGCAAATAAATTTATTTAAAAAATCATAACTTTCCTAAGGAAATTAAAATTATTTTATTAAACAGCTAACTTTAGTAAATAAGAGCAAAATATATTAAATTAATCTGCATTGTGCTTTACCTGATAGTAATGATCAAAAAATATATTTTAACAATTACATTTCCTTCCGAAAATAGTTCATTTAATCAGTATACGTTTTCCTGTGAGAAAGGTAGTATAAAAATGTAAATAGAAAATTGTGCATCTAACATTTTTTTTCAATGCATTGTAAATAATTTAAACATACATTATGTTTATATTTTATTCAGATTAGGAATATATGCAACTGTACATAAAAGCAAATCTATTATAATATTTGCAACTATATGTGATTCCTTTCTTTCGTTTATAAATAATTAAAGCACTCTAGCATGGTATACTTGTCGTTCTTGTATATTACAAAGTATAAAAAACTATATATGAATTGTTAAGAAACATGTTCAAGCAATATTTTTGTAAATACCAAATAAATTCCATGAAAATAAAGTTTTGTTGAAACCACTACAACACTTTTGTAACAGGCTAACTATTTATAGTTTCTTCCAAATAAAATCAATATATCCAGAGCCCACACAATAAGATTGTTTTCTTGATGAGATTTATTCTAAATTTGAATAAAAATGAAGCGAATTTTAATTCTTCCGGGTAAATGACAAAATTCTCTCTACGTTCGAATCTCGGAAAGAAACCGAATTGCTCTTATTTCTTCGAGCGAAAATCACCAGCCTCAGCAGAAAATATTTTTCGATTATACCCTCAGAGCAATCCAAACGAGTAAGAAGAAAGTTTCCGGGCTGTAACCTCTTATTTGTTCGCGACACACTCGTCAAAAATGGAGACGAAAGACTTCAAGACAAACAGATGTGAGAAGAATTTCGAACAGGGTGTTTGTGGAAGCAATTCCATGGAATACAATCATTAAGTTAAAAATTAAACAAACCATCGCATTTCTTAATCTTCCTTTTCTTAATTACGTCGCCTTTTATGAAGGGCATGGATGGATCCGAATTTCGCGGGTTCTGCTTTCTGTAAATTGAAGTTATCTTGTTTGAGGATGTAACATCGTGAAGAAAATAGTTGATACCTTTGTCCACAGTGATAAAAATTTGCTTTGTTTAACTTTTATTGTCTTTACGGAGAGCATCTTTGTTATTTTTTGTCATTACAGTGAATCTACGTTGTTGTGATGTGTATCTCTAACAAGAAACATTCTAACTATGAAAGTAGTTTTTCTTTCGGTGAAATGTGGCAGATCTCCTCTTCGAAATAATATTTTTATATTTATTTCAGAATGTGCTCATAATTTATTTTGTCGGAGCATATTTTTATGTAAATTTTTCTATCCTTCAAATTGCACAATAACCGTCGTCTTAACTGAGATTGTACCTAGTGATGTCTAAAGACCTTTTGAGTCCAAAACATCTATGCAAAAATAGTCTCTACTTTTTAAGTAGACAGTACATTAAATGCATTGTAAATACTCGCACAAATGGTGACTCTGACAATTAAATGTACGCGACTCAAAAATCTAGGTGCAAAACGATTCGACCAACTGTCTTCTTTCGACTAAATCAGAAGTTCTTAAACTTTTTGGCTCGTAGACCCTTTGCCATGTTTTTCGGTTTTGGGTAGACCCCTGTTTACCCTCTCTAGTATTGAATTTTTTCAAATTTATCAACCTAAATGGCTTTTTAACAGCTGGTATAGAGCTACTTACTTTAAAAGATTTAAATTTTTAACTATAGTGAAGTATAGTGTTCAAAACATAAGAAATACTGAGTGTAGCTGTCCACGCTACACCTTTTAAGTTGATAGGTTTCAAAGCTAGTTCGTTCAAGGGGTTGCTCCCCTCACTCCGGCATTCCGACTTCCAAGGATCAGTGATGTGGTTTTCTTTGGTCCTTAAGGTGCGGCTGTCCCCACAACTTCTATTTAAAAATCTGATGCGAAAGTTAAAGCCGAAAATTGTTGGAGATCAAGAAGGTCCCATGAACTTGCAAATATACCCTTTAAACCCCCTGGGGGGCCATTTTCACGCCCCCAATCATCTCTGATCTGCTCACGGCTCTTCTCACTAAGTCCCCCTTCATTAATACTCGGAGACAATAGCCTGGTGTGTCTGAAACTAATTTCAACGCTGTATCTTGTTTATCATCTGGAGGACAATAAATAGCCCTGTCCCTTTGAAACTGAGGGTATGTCTTTCTCACAACAGGCCAAAATTCATCTCCATTGAAATACATTGTGATCCACGTGTGCGAAGCGACCTGATAAAGGATATTGTTCACAAAAGCGTTCTTTCTATGAATCGATGGAACTAAAATTCAATGGGTGCCAGAGAAAGAAAAGGTGTGGTGACATCAAAACCATTTTTAGAATCGGCTCACATCTGATATCCCCCAGACATGAGAGAAGAATACCCGGTCTTTTTTAAATCATAGAATGTCTCATCTGGACATCTCGGTCCCCAGTACGCCAAACTAGAAGTTTCGGGTAATGTTCTACTAAGTATCCGACGTCACAACGGGTATTAGAGCTCAAATTCATGACACTCCAGCCACGAGTTCGTAACCTTAACCACTACTTTACCACGGCCACATAGACATCCTATGAAAGAAAGTAAAAGGAAAATCAAGAATAAAATTAAAACTTGATAGGATTACACAAACAGTATTAAAGAAGCTGTAATTCTATAATGTGGAATTATATTAGATTAAAAATAAAAATGAAAAATTCCAATATGTTTTTTTATAAAAAAAATGTTAATTGGAGAAAGAATTTTTATTCGCAGCCCGAGAATATAATCGAATAATGATTGAAACCCATAATTCACAACCATTGTGTAACCCTCTGGTCAAAACAACTTCTGCGAAAAAGAGGAAGAAGATACACAGCCGGAAGTATTATTCCCAAAGTTTATTAAATTGTATTAATGTCGGAATTGATTAATTATTTTAAAAAATTCTTTTGAACTATTGTAGTAAAGTGCGCTCATTATTTTTAATGTTTACAGGGAATTTTGTTTTGTTGGTTAATTGTTCAAAGGAACGTTTTTGTTTCTTATTTATTTATTATAATTAAATTTAGAAAGATTTACCAGATTTCAGAAAATCCACAAGATATTTGGAATACATTTTATTGCGTACGATAGAGTGTGAAATATCTTCTCTCAATTAGTTTCTACGTGTTCTGAGATATTGCTCACAATAGTAACACAAACACATGATATCTAAAGTTCACAGTTTAATTCGTTATCTAAACACTATATCCAACTCTCGGATTAATTCGGCACCCATAGAGAGATATGACCTTATCTTCTGAAAACAATTCACAGTAACCTTTAAAATTCTTAATTAGGAGTTTGGTCGTGAATTCATGGTCACCGTTGTCAAGTCACGGGGGTAAAACATAGTGTAACTGAACACCCGCCAAGTAAAAGAGCTGATACATGTTAAATGTGTCTTCCTTTAGGCAGGGTGCAGGTGACCGCGGTAGCCGAGTGGTCAAGGTATTGGATCGTGACTGGCATGTCACGAGTTCGACCCCAGTACCACCAAAGACCTGCGAGATCTCAGAAGCCTGGCGAGATCTTAAATCTGGCTAGAGCTCAGAAGCCCTCCCGTTGGTGTGGTGTGGTAGCTAGCAGAGAGGGCTGCCAGATCTGGTGTCGTCCTCGTCACTTGACCATGGTTCAAAATGACGAGGTGTGTCCCCGAAAGCCCTCGTGTAGCTGAACAGTGTGACGTTAATATTCTCTCATTCACTTGACAGGGTGCAGTTCAATTATTGTACTCCTTACTGTACCGTTTCGAGGCGCCTGGAGAGAGCCGAAGCTGTTACCCACTTTCACCTAACCACCGGACATGACTTTTTGGTAGTATACCTCCACTGGCTTGGAATGGCTGCTGACAAGGCCTGCCCGCTCTGCGGCCATGCTATAATGAATGGCGATCACCTGCTCCAGTGTTGGACTCGATGAATACCCAACTGACGACGTACTAGGATGCGTGGCTTCAAATGGTCAAGAAGCCAAACCTGGGTGTTGAATAAATAAAAATAATTTACCAAGGCTCAGATTACGAAGTTCATTTCCAGTAGCCTTCATGTTCCTTTACAGTGTGGTGTAAATTAAAATTGAATCAAATCTTTATGAAGGGTAAAATAAAATTATTTTTTTTTATTACGTAAAAACAAAATGTCATGGAAACATGGTAAAATCCTAACACCGGGTTGGTTGTAAAGAGGAAGAAACCAGAAATAGTCTTATTCTCTTTATTTTTTAATACAGCAAATAAAATATCATAGTTTTATATTAAAAACCGCAGACATAAATGTGAAGCAATCATACGTATATCTGGATAAACCCGTTTAAAAAGGGATCCCTGTAGAAAAATTATTGAGAAGATCTGGTCTTTCAGATATATAAAAGACACTTGAATGTTCTGGACACAGCGAAGAAAGAATACTGAAGAAAGACGTTTATTTTTACGCAAATTGGAGACAACAGGCTGCAAAGATCCTATTCAAAAAAAAAAAATGAAAAACGAAATTAACTTATGTAAGAGATCAGCGGCCTATCATTTTCCTGAAAACATTAAGCGTTTTGTATTCAGTTAATATAACACCAATTTAAGGATGTCAATTGTAGATGCCACATCGCATATAATAGGAGGCCGAAATTTTAATAGAAATGCATTGATATACATTAGTTGGGAACCTTTTCAACTTTCTTATACCATTTGGAGTTGGTGTCTATATTATTTAACAATATTGGCAAACCGCACGTTTTATATCTCTATGCGTTTTGTAAATTTCATCGTAATAAATATAAGCTATATATAAAAAGCACACATAACGTAAATAATTTATATAAATTTCTAATATAAGTGACATAATAAAACTGTGCGGCAAGATATTTAAAAATCCAAGAGTATAACAACTGTTTTGTTGCATATATATATATATAAATGTATAGATTATAATGTGTAAATGCATGTCATCGTCATAAGATCAATATAAAGAGCAAACATAACGTAAATAATTTATGCATATTTTAACCCAAGTGACATTATAAAACTGTGCGGCAGGATATTTAAAAATTTCAAAGTGTAACAAAATTTCCGTCACATATATATATATATTTATACAAAAATGCATGCATTTGATAGCTATTTTAGTAGAAGTTTGTATGTATTTTCTGAAGAATTCTACTCGCTTGACAACTAAAAGGCAATTATAAAAATAATTGAAAATGTACTTGTATCTCTCAAAATGATCGATTAACCGTGCCAATTTTGCTTTGCAAATGTGTTATCATTGTTTTTATTGAATTTAATTTTGTATAATATAAATTGAATCGTAATTGTTTTTGATAAAACATGAAGTCATTATCCATATAATTTAATTAGCTTAATTACTAGGTATCAAATAATAAAATTCACATAAACTATAAATCAATAGGTTAAATGATGCAACTATCAAAGATCCAATGCACGTATTTTTCTTTAAAAAAATTAATACTTTTTTTTAAAAAAGAAAATGTTATCAAATTATATTACTACCTATTTGTAAGCCCTTTTTTTGTAATATATGGTCTCATCTGATACATTTTTTAGGTGACCCAATTCGATATGAAATGTGTATCAGCGAATCTACGAACTATTTCTTATTTTAACACCCCCGAATTCAAGCGCTCTCATCTCACCGCGATCAAAAGTGCCTCATTTTGCCTAGAACAATGATTAAACAAAGGGTCTTTCCCTGTTCAAAAGACAACACTCCAAAATATTTTCTCCCTCGCATTTTTCATTTACGAGAACAAATGCACTCCATCAATATTCGAAAGGTAATTCTCAAAGTCAGCAGAACCTCTTTTCTCTCCTGCCTTTTCTCTCCCTCTCTGTATAAATATATCTCTATATACATATTTCAGAAGGCAGAACAAACACGATATATATAAAACCCACGAATTCGATCGCGCAGAAAACATAACACCCGAAAAATTCCATAAACTTTCGAAATGGAAGACCCTCTTTTCTCCATCTCCTATTTGAATAATAACACTTTTCTTCTGAACTATGCCTTTTGGTCGGGGCCTATATTACTTTCTATTTTGTCGCTGAGAAAACAAGGTGCTTTTAAGAGTGCCTTGGACGTAGTGGGAGGGGGATCTGTTGCCATATGAACATTTATGAGATTGGCAACATATGGCGAGGCGGTCCGTCTGTCCCACGAGGCCGATAGTCTCGTTGGGGGACGAGAATTCGTGAGATGTGTCGATGGATAATCTGCTTCGAAAAAGTAAACAATTTTCTCGTTGGGGTTAGACAGGGTGAAAGAGGAGGAAAGGGGGTACTCAAGTTTTAAGAAGAAAATTGTTGGGTATAAGTAGTGGATGATGGGGCAGTTTTTTAAAAAAGAAAAATGGCTCTGATGCTATTCTGGTAAAATACGATTATTTTAGCTGAAGAGAAAAGTATCTAGGGGAAATTTCGCGTTGTTTAAAATATTCCGTAAAAGTAACCAAATACAGTAAGAAATCCTTGTTTGACATAAAGTATCAGCATAAATATGTAGTAGCATTTATAGCACGGATACATTTTTCTCTATGATTATTTATTTTAAAAATCAGATAAAATATTTGATGATGTTTTAATAGTATTCAATAATTCTAAAACAATGCCTAAAATATGGTTTTTTTTCTAAATGAACGAAGTAAAAATTAGGACAATGTTTGCTTATGAACTGCAAAGTCGTTTCTCAAAACATCTTCAAGAAAGTAAAGAGTTAGTCGTTTCACATCTTTTGGAGCCTTATGTTATATGGATTCAGGCAAAGTCACTACTGAAAGCAGCTTAGTTACAAAAACACAAGTTAAGAACATATTTTGAAATATTTATTTTTTTAAAAAAGAGCTATGGGGTTTATTTCGAGTGAAATACTGAGATGTATATATATATATATATAATATTTCGACTTATTTCTTACAATTTCAAAATTCCTTGTATTTGACTATAAATTTGATGCATGCGTTCGTGTGAAATTAAAACACATTTTGGTATACTATATTTTACTTTAAGTAATTACACGTGATGTTGAATTTACTCATGAACTTGTTTTTTAAATCATATTTTATCAAAAATATAATAAATAATACTTTTTTTACAAAATATAAATAATATGTAATATTTTTACTCACTTATTGAATTGATGCATAATTTCATTTTAGTAAATAAATTCTGGCTTGACGATAAACCCCCCTTTATAATTAGCTTCAAGATATTGTAACCTTAGTCAAAGCATTGGAGGAAGAATTTACTGAAATAATATTCACTTCTATTAGATTACTAAGATATTTGGCCTCCTTCTAGCAGCTTTTCCCAAATTTTGCATCGATATCTAAAAGACAGAATATTAAAATATACATCCGAAAAGTATCATAAAATTATTTTGGTTGGAAGTAAAATAACCCTAAAATCCGCCTAAAAATTAATTGTGATGAACGTTGTTATTCTGAGTCTCAATCAAATGACAACGATGTGATTCCTCTGCTGAATTGCTAAACTTTCATGATACGATTTTGACATTCAGTTGTATTTAATAAGCATAATGCTCTACACGCGCGATCTGTTTTTGGAGGAAATATGATTTGAATCTGTTGCTAGAGGTAAGCATTGTTGGTATGAAAATCAAAACCACTTTATCGACTAGTATGAAGCATAAGACCACATTCTTTTACACATTTTTTTTTTCAAAATGCGTAATTGACCCGTTTTGAACATTTTTTACGGGAATGAAAAAAAGTATTGTACAAAACTTATATAAGAGAACGAGAGAGACAGGGCTTTATATAATAACTTACACATTATTCAGAACTAAATTATCACAAGGAATGAGAAATCGAAACAAGTAGTAGCTTAATTAACATAGCTTAAACAAAATCATTCAATTAAATTATTTAGAAAGGTATATAAATTATATGAGTGTTGAAGACTTAAAACTTATTCTGGTGTAATTTTATTTTAATCAGTAAAAGCTTTGGTGAATCTAAAATACTTTCTTCTGTTTCAGATACCAAATCAAATATCCAGTAACTCTAGAGAACATTTTTAGCGGTAAGTACATAAACCTCCATTAACTATATTTTGAATATTTTCTGGTAGAACTCTTCAAAATTTAATTAATTTGACATCGATCGAACAAAAGTGTTTGTGTTTAGATGTCGAGAATATCAATTTTAAGACTGTGGGAATGATGAATGGAAAAGATTAATGATGAGTTGGGGTTGATGGCGTGAACTGTAGGATGTATTGGGTTTATTAGAATTGTATTTCTTTTTTTTTTGATGAAATACATTTCTAATAAACGAAATACATCTTGAACGAAAGCATGAAATGCATGTGGAAGACATCATATAGAAAATAAAATGAGAAAAAAATAAATTTTATGATTAGAAGTGATATTTTTACCACTTAATTTATGCAATAATAAACTAAAAAAAACTAATTATACAAGATATATGAAATGAAGTATATACACCTACAGTGTGATTTTGGAGTGTGATGAAAAAGAATTAATGGACTGGTTCAATGAATTAAAGACCTCTGTTTTCTCAAGATACAAAGAAGAAAAATGATTTTATTAAGCTTACATTGTTTAAATAGATTTTCTTACATATTTTCCCTGGAACTTTTATTCGGAAAATTTTAGCCCTTTTTACATAAACGCAGAACTTAAGATTTGTTACTTTCAAAGAAATAACTTCACAAATATTTTTTTTTATTTTAGAGGGAGGCATTTTTTTACGTAGGT
Source organism: Trichonephila clavata (assembly GCA_019973975.1). Classification (NCBI taxonomy): domain Eukaryota; kingdom Metazoa; phylum Arthropoda; class Arachnida; order Araneae; family Nephilidae; genus Trichonephila; species Trichonephila clavata. The sequence continues at coordinate 3,169 of BMAO01022388.1, read as the reverse complement.
CATACATCAGAAATTAGAAAGAAATAAACTTTTAATTAAAAAATTCTTTGTAAATTCCATGCGCTTAATACCTGATATGATTTTGAATGAAAACAAATACATTACTGAATTGTGTAAATTTTCAAACCACTCACTGAATATTCAATTAATTAATATTCAATTATATTAATATTCGGTCCAAAATTTAGATTTATAAATGCTATAAAATATAATGCAATTTTAATTTCGTTACAAATAAATCTAAAACTTTAAAAAAAATTCAGCAATTTACTACTCTTTAGGAACATATTCCCTGTGCGGTGGTGCTCTTCATATTCTGATAAAAAGACCGATAACAGGCCAATTCTTTGTAGAAGGAAGACCGAATGACATCCCTTACGCGCAGTTTGAGGGTAAGGTCAGCACTTAACTTAATGAAAGTTGGATTTCAGAGACCTCAAACTAGCCCGAAAGAAATATCTCGTAACTTAAAGTGTTATTTGCGTTCATAGCCCAGACACAAACAGCTGAAGTTATGATTTTAGAAAAAACTGATATCTATATAAAAAATATGATCCAAGAACACACATAAAATATACCTAGTTAATAAAATGAAACTATTAATTTTAACCAAATTATAAATACAGTTAAATATATTATAATACACAGTTTTTGTTTTTTTACTAGGGTTTATTAATGAACCATAATAAAATAAACACAAACTGTAAAATAAAACGAATAAAAATTGTTTAAGTATATAAATATCAAACTTATAGCAATATATATTCCCATGAACTGGCGTTATTCTGTGAATTAGCATTTTTATAACTTTTCACTGATTGTAATGAATTGAATTATGTTTTAATGCATCTTAAAACATAATTTAACGTGGTGAGTGTATATATTTTACATTTTTCTGGGGACCAGCTCCTTTTTTTACAGACCAGCATTTTGGCGACCTCTGCTCATGAGTCAAGCCAAGATAATTGTGAGTCTTGAGATGGCTCGGTGTGACACGGCGGGAATGTACCACATTTCGTTTCTGAGACAACTTATTTCGGTAGTATTTAGTGGCTTCTCCAGGCGCATGTGTTTTTTGACTTTTAGGCGATTTTTCTTATAGGAATTGTTTATTATATGCTTTACTAAGTCCCATTTATTTTGATCTTTTTTTTTATATAAAATATTGGAATTGGCTTCAAATGGATTTTTAAAAAGTAAACATAAAGAGTGTACTTTAACATCATTCTGGTTACAAATGCAACATGTGTATCCGGTTTTAACAGAACAAGTTTTGAAACACATATTGCCTTATAAAATTTCATATTTATGTGAAGTTGCTTTTTTAGTATTTGTAAACATTGTCTCAAAAAAAGGAATAGATTATTTATTTGGAACCGCATCTCACAATCATATTAAACTTAGCAACCGTAGAACCAATTTATGACGATCTGTCATCTCAGCCCAAACAGTTTCATCCTTTTTTTAAATCCAATTAAATGTAATTTATAATGTAACTTTTATTTATATTTAATTTTGTATAACTTTATTTCTATCTTCTTATTACTTTGTGTCTGTCAAAAAATTATTTTGATTGTTATTAAAACAAAACCCTTTTAATATGAGGGGTACTCAATGTAGCGAAAATTATAGAAGGGGTGCACATATCTCAAAAGTTTGAGAAACACTGTTTTAGAGAATGGTTATGTCAAAACCATAGACGTAGCTACAACTGTTCACGGATATTTATCTAAGGGGTGTGACTAACAACTGAACGGCGACGTGATAAATCGTAAATGCAAGTATATATGTAATACTACGGACTTGATTTATAATTCATTTTGGTTTTAGAGAATCTTATTTTGGTCATGGGGTTGTAGAAAGGATAAAGAAGCTTTCAGATGTTAAACATCCAAATTTTATAGACAAATAAATGGCGACTCGAAAAAAGTACAATACAAACACAAATGACAAACACATGGACATTTATGACAGTGACACAAAAGCTTTCCTAGTTTTCTCCCAAGATCATGTCTATTTATAGTCTTGGTCAACCAGAATGTAAAATGTTAAAATAATAGGATTTCTGGCAAAGGCGTAACTAATTGGTCCGACAATATGAGGAGGGGAATAAGTTGGATGTTTAACATCTGAAATATTGATTACAATTAATATATATATATATATATATATATATTATATACGAAGGCTGTTCAGAAAGTATCGATACTGAATTTATTCTATTTATTCGAGAAAACCCCCAGCGGAGGGACTGTGCGCATCATGCACGTGCATATTTCACCTTGTCTCACAAAATTCGGCAGGTCTGTACAGCGCGCCGTTCAGTCACACTGACTTCTTTCATGTGGAGTGTTTGCGTGCGTTCGTCGAAAAAAGAAAATGTGTGAAAACACGGATTAGCGAATCTGTATCAAGTTTTGCTTTAAGCTCCGTAAAATGGGCACCAAAACCTACGAGATGATGAAAACAACATTTGGAGATGAGGCAATGAGTCGTGCTCGGGTTTTCGAGTGGTTCCGGCGATTCAAGGAGGGTCGTCAATCAGTGAACAGTGATCCCCATTCTGGACGCCCATCCACCTCTCGCAATGAGGCCAAGATTGCACAAGTGAAGGCTGTGGTGCTGATTTTCCCTCTTTCCCAAGATCAAGAACACCTTAAAAGGACACCGGTTTCAGGACATTGAAACCATAAAACAGAATTCGACACAGCAGCTTCAGGCCATCCCAAAGTCTGAGTTCCAGAAATGTTTCGAGGACTGGAAACATCGTTGGGCCAAGTGTGTTACTGCCAATGGAGCATATTTCGAAGGAGATTGACTCAAAACGTGTTTATGTATGTATGTTTTTGCATAATAAATTCAGTATTGATACTTTTTGAACAGCCCTCGTATATATATATATATATACATATATGTCAGGTTTGAAAAGATTAACTTTAAAATTAAGAGAGTAAGAAATAAAAATGGAGCGAACTCTTTATCATCGCGTAAGGATTTGGGGGTAAATAAGCCTATTTAAAGGTGGAGCGAGTGCGGACGAAGGCGAACGCGTACTGGAGAGAAGTAGCTGGTGGACTCCTGGCCGGATTACCGTCTATTGTTCTATAGTGTTGCACGAATAATGGCCGCCATATTGAATATTAGATTACTATAGAAGAAATAAAGAAGA